>JAPMOQ010042803.1:14999-57057 GCA_026543055.1 Argiope trifasciata
AAGCTCAGTTAGTATCCGTTAGTCCTCAGTTAATAATAACTGAAGATGAGACTAGGAATAATGACTTTGTTGACAAGTTCGAGATTAAGATACATAATAATTTTGATAAAAATCCTTCTGATTGTTCTGATCATCAAAGAAATTTAACAAGGATGCAAGAAGCAAATTGATCGAGGAACATGTAGGAATTCGTATTACTGAGATCAAACGTGGGTAGATCAGATGTGGGTAGTTTAGAACAGCTTGACCAAAATGATGTGATTTAAGGAATTTAAATTTAAAAAAAAATTCCAGACTAAAAAATGATAGTAATAATTAAGCGAATAGAAATCTCATTAATAAAATATAATAAGCAAGTTTACCTTTTATTATTATTTAGAAACTGTTTCTAATCAAAACATAAAAATTTACCTACAAATTATTTTTCTTACAAATTATCGATTGGATTTAGCACCATTTTATGGATGAGCATAAAATAACGTGTTGAATTACAATAAAAATTACCCCATATTTATCAAATATTTGTTTTGGGGCGTGGTCCTAATGATTTTATTTTTATCACTTCATATATAGCCACGCTTACTTTGTTACAAAATTTCGACTTCACGTTTAGAAATTTGCAACTGAACTCGTTATTTCATATCTGTTTTATTTGAGAAATATGTAAAATATGTTTTACATTAAATGCAGAAAAATTATTTTATTTCATTGATTTGTTTGATGAAGTTCTCTTTATTGCTGCTTTTTCTTTCTTTATTGGAGGCCTATCTTTTCATCCTTTCTCACTTTAAGATTAGCCTGCTTAAGATATAAATATAGGAAAGTTAATTCTATTATGTAATGCACTCGAAGTTTATTGTAAAGTTTACCCACCTACGAATTCCATCTTGAAGTGTTTCCTTAGCACCAGGGACGTTCAAAGTAGAAACGAAGCTGCGTCTTCGTTCAGAAATTTTATTGGTTGTCAGGTTACTGGATCGGAAGGATTCAACTGATATCTCGCTGGAGGTGAGCGAGTCTCTCCGAGGAGATCGGTTGTAGTCCATGAAGACCAAGGAGTTCGATCTCTGATGAGGAGACTCCAGAACTGGTAACTTACTTGGAATGGTGTACTTCGCACTCTTACCGGAAGCTGGAGCTTCATCTGTATCTTTATTCTGAGTAATTTCTTCGCCATTGTTGCTAACAGAAGGCAACAAAAATGTCCTTTCTTTTGACATAGTTGCTCTGAAAGAAGAATTTTTGATTCCAGCATTGATCTTCGCTGTGGTATGGCCTAGATCTATAGTAATGGAACGCCTGTGTTTGTGTATGGACTCAGACGTGCTGATATAGCCCGAATCCTTCACATAAGAGTGGTCACTTTCTCCCTGGGTTGAGCTGAGATCAGTGATTTCTGTATTTTTAGCCTTATCTTTCATGTGGCCATCTTTCATTTTAATTTGGATGCTTACACCTGGATCTGTCTTTCTTTCAATGACCAATCGCACGTCACCTTCGTCGAGCGAAGACGATTTTGCAGTTTCTGTTAGACGATGGACCTTTCTGTTTTTGTCTTCTTTGTTTTCATCCTCTTTGAGCGCTGTATTGGATTTGATTCCTTGTTTTGCTGAATCGTCTTTGTTTCCAACTTTCCTACCATTCCCGGTTTCTGCAACTGTAGTGGCATCTTCTGCATCATTGGGATTTCCTTTTTTGGGAATTTTAGACTGGCTTTTTAGAGTCTTTTCTTGAGAGGCCCTTTCGATTTGGGGACTTTTTGGACTGTTTTTCGATTCTTTTTTTGGTATCGTTTCGGCACGAGGCGTAGATGCATCTGATTTAAATTTGTGACTAGACTTTTCACTCAAGCCTTTTGCTGTCTTTAAATGGGACACTTCATGCATGGATTTAGTAGGTTTTTCTGACTCTTGCTCATGAGACTCCTTTTTCAATCTTCTTGTGTTTATGGACTCTGCATTTTTGTCAGTTAGGACCTTTGACGTTACCTGCAGAGCTGGCATGCTTTTGACTGCACTACCGGTAATCGATCTTTTCCCTTTTGGCACTTTCTCGTTTTCCGTTTTAGCAACATTTTCACTGTCTTGCGTTGTAACAGATTTCTTATTTACACCAGGCTTCTTTGATATATTAACGCTATTAAGTTTTTTATTAGTTGATTTGTCGTTTCTGTCCGTCTTTTCGGGAACAGTCATGGTCTTTTCCCTCTTGAGTTTCTGACTTGTGAAGGTAGGTTTTCTTTTCAAAGTGTGTATGGGGCTGCTACCAGATCCGAAATGCACCCATAGAAACCCCGGCTTTTCTAAACTTGGATATTCACCGCGTCTCTGGCACGACGACTTTTGTGAATTATCGAAATGAAAACTTGATCCATTCTGATTGTTATTACTCGGTACTATTAGGCTGCTATTAAAAACGGTCAGTTCACCATTTGAATTCAGTTTTCGAAATGCTGAGTTCGCAATGGCGACTGCTTTTTCAGATTCTAATGATCTGTCGCGGATGGATGATCTCCTTGTTGACTTATTTTCTGAATTCTGATTGTTCGTATTTTCGAGCGATTCGGATCGAGCTAATGAGTTTGATTTGCGTACATATTTTTCTCTAATAGCCGGCGTTGTGTAAAATAATGCACTACGATTGTGTACTTTTGTCACGGGAGTTTTTCCTTTGCGTTTTAAGCTGGTTTCATTAGATTTTGTGTGGTAAAAAACAGCACTAGGATTGTGTTTCCCTGGAGAAGATTTTGTTGAACTATTTTTGGTTTCCATTTCAGCTGCTTCATCAGCTTCGTGTTGCTTCTCTCTATTTGAATTATCTGATTCATCGTTTTTCTTCTCATTTCTTATGCTTTTCCTGTCATCTTCCACTGTCTGAGGGACGTTCAGTAATTCATCAGTCTGCACAGATATATTATTATGGGAAGGTATTTTTTCAGGATTTTTAAGAGATTTCCTCCTCGATTTTAAAGATATATCATTCAGTGAAACGGTATTCATCGTCTGTACTGATATCGATCTGTGTATCTCTGTATAATCTTGATTACTCTGCGTTTCTATTTCATGTAGTTGATTAGTTTGGAAGCGACTCGCTTTTGAAAGCTGGCCCAAATCAGCCTTCCCTCTATTTGAAATCGTTTGACTGCTATTATCTCTTCGAAGAACTTCTGGTTCAGGCTCTTTGGTTGATTCGGATGTGCTAAAGAAAGGATGAAGATTGTTTATACCTCTGTCCGTCTGCATTAATTCTGGTGTTAGTTTCCTTTCATCGATATTGACGTGTTGGGAAGATTCTTTTAATTGTTTTAATGGCTCTAAAGCTTTATTTACTTCTTGTTCCATATCGTTGCATTTCGTTGATTCGATTTTTTCATTTCGGATTTCATTTTCCTTTGAATGCGATTCTAGGTGGTTATCTGAATTCAATATTGCATCTTTATGATTTGAATCATTTGTATATCCGACTTGTTCAAGTACGGCTTCTTTAGTTTGAGATAAATTTGAATTAATTTCGTCAACGGATGATATGTGCTGGTTGTCTTGTGGTAGAAGCAGAAGCTTTGTGATATCTGGTTCCGGCTGTATTTCATCACTTTCATCGGTTTCGAATTTCGTTTCCGCTTCAGAAGCAGATTCATCAGTTTGAAAGTGTGTTACATTCTCGGGAACAACAAATTGATTCATCCTGTCATTCGTTGCTTGATCTTCATCAGCCATCTGATCAGTCTGAGGTAACGTTTCTTCTTTAGATTCTTTATCGCTATCAGATGAAGGATTCGCATTTTCTTGTTGATCGTCGGTTACAGCATTTCGGAATTCAGTTGCTTCAGGAGAATGGTCTGTCTTCTCGTCCTTCATTACAAGCTCTTTCGCATATTCTTTAGACTCTTCCCTTTTATGCTCATTTAATTCATTCTCTTGATTTGAAGAGTCATGAGATATTTCATCGTTTGATTCCATCGCTGAATCTTTCACCTTGTCAATAGAATTTTCTCTGTCATGCTGACATGTTTCCATTTTTCTGTCATTTCCTGCAATCAATTCTGCTTCATTTTCTCTACTGAGGCACTCATTACTGTTTTCGTTACCCTCTAATTTTTGAATTTCTTTCGAAATTATATTTTGCTTTGAAACAGAATCCGTCTCCTTTTCTCTTTCATCTTTTTCATCTAAATCTATACTTTCATTTTCTTGAGAGATTCTATCAATGCAGGATAACTCTTTTGTCTCTTGAATTAAATCATGATTTACACTACTTGCATTTTGTTCCGTACTTTCTATGCCAAGATCATTTTCTAACCTCGCCTCTAAATCTTGATCAGTTTGGATATTATTTATGGTTGTATGAGCTTCTTCAGCGTCTTCTGTTGAACGACTTTTAGTTACAATTGATTCCTTTTCAATGTGTGCATTAGAATCAACTTTGTCATCACTTTGAATGCTTTGCCGAATTGAATTTTTACGCAACTTTTGATCACTTGAGACCTTAGCTCTGGCGTCATTCTCTTCCTCTCCTAATTTTTTACTTCTTTCTTGAATATCCATTTGTTGGCCGTTGCTTTCAGTTTCTGCTTCATTACAACCTTCAGCATTTGTGACTGAAATTTTCGTGCTTTTTCCGGAAGAATGGGCCAAATCAGACTTTTCTGCCCCAACGTCACTGAATGCTGATTTTGATCCTTTGCAGCTCGATTCACTTCTTTCAAATCCGCTTCTTTCAACAGCGCCTTCGTATAAAGGTTCATCTTGTCCAATGGTATCCCCATTGTCATGTTCAGGAGTAAAAACTGCTTGATTTTCATTGTTGAAATCTGATATTTCTGATTCTTTATTGTCTGGATGGTCCGAACTTGCTTGCACTTCCATTTTTTGCGGAACATCTGCATTGGCGTCCATTTCTTTGTGTAAAAGGTAAGTTGGATCACCTTCAACCGAAAATAATCTAATATCTGGCAGTAATGAACTTTTTTGTATTTGGGCTGACCTGCTTTTTTGTTTAGAGTCCTCACCATTTGTTTTATTCGGAAGAAGCTCTGACATGCTGTGAGCAGTTTTCAGAGGTTTCGGAACTGACTTTCCTAGTTCTCTTTTTGGGCTCCGTTTCTTAGTGCCCAGAGATAGTCTTCGAACTCCAGATTTTTCACTTTTGACTTTTTCAGTTCCTTTCGGACTACGTGTTTTCGACTTCGATTCTCCTTTCAAAGTTTCAGCTTGCAGCAATTCTGATTTCTTGTCTGGCGACTTAATTGCCGTCGCACTTTTCGTTTGTTTTTGTTTGCCCGGAGTTAGTTTTTCTTGTCTTTTGACTCGAGTTGCAGCGTTTGCTGTTTTGTTTTCCTTTGCACTCGAAATGCTTTTTCTTCGGTCTGAATTGATTGGAGCCAGTACCTGCGAAGAGTTGTTGATTGCGATTTCGGTTTGTGAAGATTCGAGCGGAAGATTTTCAGTGCTTTTATGTTTTCTACTTTCAGATTTTTGATGGATATTTTCGTTAATCGGAGTTTCTTTTGCTTGGGAACTTTCTTTCTCTTTTATTAAAGGCTTAGATTCATCATCGGATACTACAACAATATGTTTTTTAAAGACAGTTGGGGACAGAATATCCTTAGAGCTTAATCTTGGCAGTCCAGACATTTCACTTTTTGAACGCTTCTCTTCCATACTGGAAGGACGATTATCTCTTCCGTAAAGGTTATATTCGCCATCGGATAAATTTCCGGTTTCCTTGAGGGTATCAGAACTTCCTCTTTTGTGTCGCAGGCGCGACCTTTTTCTGTGGTAATGTCTCCTATGCCTCCTATGCTGGGTAAAATGCTGATTTTCATCATGTAGACTTACATCTTTTTCAAGTGGAGGGCGATGGTGATGGTGATGATGGTGGTGGTGGTGATGATGATAATGGTGATAAAGTTTATTTCTGAGAATTTGTTCCGCTTCTTCAGATTTGCCTTCGTCGTTGCTGTTTGCAGCAACGGTATTATTTTGGTGCGGTACTTCCAGAAAGTTAATTGAACCCCTGCGGTTACCACTGAGAAGTCGACTTGGAGATTCTTCGTCATTAGTTCCCGATTTGATTTTTGGGCTCAAGGATGAAGAAGCTCTAACAGGGCTCATGCATTCGCATTTGATTTTTCTATTTGTTTTATGATCATCTTGATGATTCCCAGACGCTCTTGAAAGTCTTTTACCCGATTTAAGCTCATCATCTTCCTCTTGCTCATCATTTTTGTTGGTGACATTGACATTCGCCTTTAGAGACTTTCTCCTATGTTTCCTTTTGAAGGTCGATGCCTCATCATCAACATTATCATCCTCTAAATTTTCCTTTATGCGAGAAGATTTTCGCCTGTGCTTATTATAAAACACATCATCGTAATCTTCTCGCACTACATGTTTATAGGACTTGTGGTGGCTTTTCAGCTGCTGCAGCTGATCTTCGTCTTGCGGCTTTCCATCATCACCCACGCCAGCAAGATAATTTCTCATTTCAGCTGCTCTGGCCTGCTTCTGGAAGTATCTTTTCAGGTAAGGATTGGCTTCTCTCTGCTCGGGACGATGCCCGCTGCTCGTTTCGCTTTCTTCAGGTTCTTTTCCCCAAGTTCTGCCATCCGACCTCCGCTTCCTCAGTCTCGTCACTTTGGCTTCCGTGAAAGCGCTGCGATGCTCCGTGTCGCTGCCCACACTGTCCGAGTACTCATTCTGAGCTGATAAATCGGTGCGTTCCACTTCCTGAGTCTCCCGAAGACTTTTGTCATCATCATGAATGTTACTTCCCTGCTGATCATCTGCTTCGTGGTTTGAAGAATTTTCAACCTAAAGAAAGCGAATAAATAAATTGAATGATATCAAAATAAAAAAAGAAATTTGCTAACGAGAATTTCAAGCTTTGTCTCTCAAAAGAACAATGTCTAATTTCTGTCACAACAGTACAGCTGAAATAATGCCATTGCAATTAAAAAAAAGGGAGATTTATTATCGAAAATTTCAAATAACCGTGTTAAATCATTATTATTTTTTAAGCCATTTTGGTCGTAATTTTATGTCATTAACCAATTTGAAAGAATCACAAGACTTCTCTACTAGTCTCTCTCTCTTTATATATTTAATGATAATTTTTTTAAACTTTAATTTTCATTTATTTCAATTTTTTTAACCATCTATTTTCAGATTAAAGAAACCCATCATTTTTCTAAATATCGACGCATACGTAATCTGATAGTGCCCTGATAGTTTCAAATAGTTTTAAATTAAATAATGACTCAAATTAGTTAAGACAATTCGTAAGAATTCAGAGAACTGGATAAACTAGAAATCAAGTTGTAACTTTAGTTGGCGATAAATCGCCAAATGTATGTTTTTTCTAATAATCTTACTTTAATTAGTTGAAATGATCCATGAACCAACAATCTTTATCGATTAAACAAACAATAGTTTTTGGTTTATTTTTTTAAAAACGTTGCATGAGTTAGGAAATAACACTATTATTTCCAAGGGAAAAACTACTACTGCAGACGATAGGTAATTCAAAAGTTATACAGTGAAAGCTGACTCCACAATGAAACAACATTAGCAGACGATAGATATTTCAAAAGCTATACTGTGAGACCTGACTCCAAAATAAAAAAGGTGATAAATAGCCAATCGGTTGCCTATGCATTTTGAGGCTTCAACCATTTGTTGTCTTCATATTTTGAGCAGAGCTTCGAAAGATAAGACATAAATTTGAAAACAAAAAAATATTTTCAATCGTTTTTTAAATCTGAAAATTATTGCAGAGTTGAAAATTCTTTATGAAAAGTTTCGTCTTTATATGCTACTAGCCGCCTTTGGTGACCAGCTGGTTCACCGTGAGTAAGGCGTTCTAAAATTATCAATTAAATACTTACGTACCTTGTTCTGTTTATAATATATTAGCCAAATATATTTAAACTTCAAACTTCGATAGTCAAGTAACTCGTATTGTTATAGAAGCCTTGCGATTATTTGTTCATTGTACTATATATATATCTGATATGTAATCAGTTGTTGTGGAATTATTTATTTTATTTTATCCAGTCGAGTGCTGAAAGATACATTTTTTTAAGATTTGATTTGCAATAATGAGTTTTTTTTTAAAATTTTGACTTGTCAATAGGATGGCAACACGTTGGTAAAAGATAATATTTTCCCTTTCACTCGTAACGTGCTTGTGCAGATTAAATTTTATTGTTCTTGTCCGAAATATATTATTGAAAAATATAGTTAAGATATTTCTTTAAAACTTCATTAAAAATAGAAACTTAATTTATATGTTAAAACACTTTTAGAAAGCTAATGGTTTTTATCTTTAATTTGATATTAAAATCATGTTTGTGCGATAATATTTCTAAAATTTATAGCGGAAAAACGCCAAAATTTCGCTTAATTTTTAATTACTTTCACTTCTAATTAAATATTCAAAAAAAAAATCGCTCCGATGTGCATATTCCCGGTATCCAAGGTATACACATGCCAAATGTGATAACTCTAGGTGGAACAGTCTGATCTGTAGATCGCCATCACGCACACGCACAAGCACATTTAGTTTTATTATAAGTATAGATTATTTATAAAAAAATGTCGTAAATCTACCCAGCATGCATGAAAGAAAAAAACTAAAATGGAAGTGCCGTTTCTTGTTGTTTAGTGTTTCGTAAAATTTTTCAATCTAACTGTAAACACATTAAAGGCGGGAGTTGTAGTACTACGATTTGATCCGCGTTACCTAGCAGACTTTTGTCAAGATCCCTCGCCTTTAATGAGCTAAGCAATCTTCACATAATCCACATACCTCTGCCACTTTCGGTAGTGTGGTTTTGAGATCTTCCCTAGTAGATTTCGAATGCCTCCTTCTTCTGGAACTTTCTGCAGAGACTTTGGGCTTGACATCATCATCTTCGGTTACCCCCACGACGATGCTTTTGTCTAAAATAGACTCTCCAGCAATAATGTCCTGCTGGTTCCTCGTACTAGAAGTCCGGAGGTACACATTGGTCAGTATGGGCTTCAGCTGACGCACCTCGGATGATTTTTTGACTTTGTCTTCAGAGGAAGCCTCGGACCCTTCTCTGTCTTCCGACATTTCTGATGTGAGTTCTTGCATGAGGGATTCCCAGAGTGACCAGAGGTCGTCCCGACTCAGATGGATGTGGACGGACGCATCAGTGATGTCCTCCGAGGTGACATTGGTCAAAAGTGATTCCGAAGGGACTTCAGCTTGTGGCAGTGGAGGTTGTTGTCCGGCTCGTATTGTCCGAGTCTGGGCATCTCTAGGCAGGACAGACCCTTGATCTGTCTTGACCATCCCTCGCATTTGTTCGAAAGAGGTTGCTGAAACCAGTTCTTCGTCCGATCTTTCCTTTTGGTTAAAGGCGTAGTTTCCGAGAGAGAACAGCAAATTCCTTAAAAAGGATAAATTCATCTTTTAGAAATATTCACACATAGAAAAATTTTACTTTTAAGAAAGGGAAGGTAATAAATGCGTAGAAGGACCAAATTGTTTGGTCTGAAAAAATTATGGAGCGTCAAGGATGACACTAAGAATTGTTAGACTATCAATTTATTGGCGAAAATTAAATACAAAGTAACTGATTTCAGCTGTACGTACAAACTAGATAATTATTTAATATTTAATGGTCTAATTAGCATGCTTTTCGAAACATTATGTCTTAAATTCAAACTTACACAGACACATCATTCTAGTTGGAAATGATGCCCAATATTCGTCTTCATGTTATCTACCTGTATCAAGTTATAAAAATATATAGTTCTTTATAACCATTTTTTCATCAATGATGAATAGAAAAAGCGAGATTTTTTCGATCATTTTAACTTTTAAATAGCTATTAAATACTTGTTTCTATAAATGTAACTTTGATGGAGACACAAAGGATTCACTGTTTCATACAGATTATTTTGATACAAAAACAATTGTATTTAGTTCATTTCTTGTTGAGTTGTGATGGTTTGAATGAGGCAACGTAGTGGGAAAAATATCATTCTTCATAAAATGAGTTTAAAAAACGGCATTGGAAATTTAATTGAAAATACCTTCAGAATAATCCTGATAACTCGAGAAGTATTCTGAAAATCGACAACATCTCGGGATCGTTTGAAAGCGACAAGATCAGAGATCGTTTTGAAGCAATAAAAAAAGTATTCGATATTTTGAACGGTTTTCGAATTTTCAAGTATGTACGTACACCTTAATATGCTTATGCGGCTATTAGAGAGTAGTTTCCCTTAGATCTCTAATTTTCAGGTATGAAAAGTTTGAAACACGATGACCTAAATAAATACTTTTTTTTAACAAACTTTTGTGTATCCTTAATGTCATTTCATATTTATAGAGGGTTTGGGATATCTTATTTATTCGAATTTAGAGAGATTGAGTAATCTAATTCATTCGAACAAATATTCCCGCCCTTCAGAAATAGTCGTGGAAATTTGGGATAATAGCTTTCCTTTAACTCGACTGATTTCATTTACAATCTACTTTTTAAGGGATCTAAAAATATTAAAAATGCCAATATTTGCAAAAAATTGTTGTATTGGACAGAGCAGTCTTTGAACTACCCAAAACGGGTTTACTTTTGTCTCTACGTTAATTAGAAGTCAGGATATTAATATTTTCGTTATGATCGGAAGATTACCGAAGTACCGATTTAAAGGGGCCCCAAAATGTTAAAAATTTATATAAACAGAAATTTATTTTTAAATACGGAAAATGTTTTGCACCGAAAAACACAAAATGCCAATGAAATTTTCAACGATGGTTTGTGGGAATGTGTACCTAAAGATGTCTTTGTTAAGTTCTGAATCCTCAAATTTCGTGTACTTAAGGATGTAATGCATTTTAACGAATGTTTTACAGGGTTACTAAATATTCTTAAGCTTGTTGGTGTGTATCTTAGTGTAAATGCAGTTAGAGTACTTGCTGGGCTCGAGGAAGATAGAAAATATGAATGTAAGCAGAATATACAGGCAAAAAAAATTAAATTATTAAAAAAAGAAAATTATTAAAAGATGAGTAGGAAGAAAGTATAACCTATAAATTTAGCGAATTTTAAGTATGTATGCCTATAATTTATAACTAAAATAAGTTACTGTATACTTTAATTTTTTTTTCAAAACTGATTTTTATTCATTTCTTGCTCTTTTCAAATCAAATGTAACTCGGAAACATATAATAACCATATTACTATGAAATTTGATGAGCTTTCTCTTTATACTGTTTTCTAGGAAATGGACGAAAAGAATGTAGATCGAGTGAGTAGTGTTTAATTTGCAGTCTACTGTTAAAATAATTATGTCATAATCTTACTAAACATTTCATGATAAATCTTCGATTGATTGTAGAATTTTTATTTATTATTTGATCCATATGTTCATTATAGTTCATTCCTTTGAGAAAATTATGTAAATCATTTTGGTATAAGTTTTATTGAGATGAGAGTAATTGTTTTTGGTATAGCCAATTTGAATTTTATAAAAAGTTGAAAACATTTTCAAAATGTTATTTTAAATATTGACATCCTATTACTAATTTCGAATAGTCTTAACCGCAGAAATATGGTTAAAGTATGTCTACACCATTTATTTTTTAAAAAGTGCCGGAAAGTGTTACGATACTTAAATTATTTTTTAAAATCTTTTTTCACGTTTCAAAAAATGGACATTTTAAATCAATTTTCATCTACTTCTTGAAACTTTCACACAGGATTTAGCCCACGTGGGTGGTTTTTCTTCAGTATATTAATCTAATTCTTGCTTAATTCCTTATGTGTAGTGTCAATTGGTACTGAATATAAAAGAAAATTGTTTCAAGAATTCATAGGTTTAAAATAAAGAGTTGGCGTGCAAAAAAAGATAGCAGAAATTTAAACATACAATAGAAAAAAAATATATTTATCTCAACAGATCATTTCAGGTGCATTTTTAAAACTGTTTATACTTTTAGAGGCTAAATTGATTTTGTACAGACAAAAATATTTGCATAAAATGGCCGTTGGTTAAAACTGGGGATGAGGGATCTCTATTTCTAAACTTAAAATAAAAACTTTGAGTCACGTTTTTTATCACGAAAAAAAGCAAGATTTTTTCCTAGTCATCTATTTAAGAAGACCATCTAGCTAAGATTTCAAGATCATCTACCTAAGAAGTCGAAAGGAAGTACAAGAATAAATCTTACAAGTTATTTGTTGATTAGAAATTACATGTTTTATCTCGTTCAGTGGAATTCTGAGTGTTTATAATTGAAATGCAAGTGTTTGAAGGACTGTAAAAGAAAAGTCACTTGGAGTATGTAGAAGAAATGTAGTACATGCTATATTTACAACATGGGGAAATGAAATACACAATGAAAATTTTTAGTCCATTTTTTGCAATAGATGGCACTGTATATTATTAAAATGTTGTTCCTGTTTCGTATTATGTCAAAATGAATACCATTTCAATTTCAAAAATGATTATAGAAATCCTGTATCTTAAAATATAGCCATTACTTTGTGAAAGGTAGAACGAGCTCTGTGAGTGAAATGCTATTACTAAAAGAAAAGCAATTTTAGTGTTGCCTTGAAAGAATATCGGCGTCTTAAAGATTTGAGAAAAGGACCGACGTCTGTGGATGATTGGAAGAAGATGATTAATAAATTTGAAGCTACAGGAGAATTCAGAGTGCTTCTTGGAAGTAGAGGACGATCTGTGAATCAGGAAGTTGTGGAAGAGATTAGAGAAGCAAATGGTTCAAGGTCAGTGGAACAGTGACCTGTACGAGCTAGAAGTGCAGCAAGGACTTTAGCAAAACCATGTGCGACAACACGCAAAGTCTTGCGCTATATTTTAAGACTCTTTCCTTATAAAATTAAAATTCTGCAGTACTTGTAACCAAGCGATCCACAGTTCAACAATATTCATACAAGATGGATCATCAACTCACATTGCTCATTGTGTTACACAACTGCTTCACCGAGCTTTTAGTTAGGATCCTATAGTTAGTAGATATTTCCAAAATATGTGGCAGCCTCTTTCACCTGATTTGAATCATTGAGATTACTGATTGTAGAGATATTGAAAAGATCGTGTCTGCAAGGACAAAACTAACTCTGTTGTTGCTTTAAAAGGTCGCAATACTTAATATTTCTCAGTAATTCAACGGAAACATTAGGTGCTACTGTAGATCACACTGTCTTGTGTTTACAGCGTTTGATAGAACTTGAAGGATCCCATACTGAACAAATGTTATTGTTACTAATTGCACTTTTTCAAGCCCGCCGACAGATATTCAGCCCTTTAAACCAAATTTAGCGTCCCTTGTTTTTCAGTAGCGCCAATTAGGGCCAAGAGTACGACTTAACTACTTCATCCTTCACTTGTACAACACCTTTTTACAGGGGGGGGGGGGCATTCACACTACTCACAGATAGAATACAGAATAACAACCATGCCAGAAACAGGAGACACCCAGATCACTGGTAAGATACCTTATCTCTATGCCAGGACGCCTCCAAATGTTGTAATACATTACGTATTTCGTATTCTAACAAAGAAAAATGTTTCATTTACAATGTCTAAAATATTTTCATTAAAAAGTTCCGCCTATTACAAAAATTTGAACGAATTTTTTGTTGTTGTGTAACTCATTGTTGTAACATAACATATACCAAATTTCAACATATTCTGAATAGTTTTTCTTTTACAGTCCTTCAAACACTTGTACTTTAATTATAATTACCCTGTATTTAATGACTTTTTTCTTTCTCTTTCACCCTAATGCAGACGAAAAAACAATTATTTTGAAAGAAAATTTAAATAAATTTGAAAATCTGTCTTTAACCTGTTTATTTCGTTGTTTTCCAGAACTTTAGTGGCCGGCACAGCTCCGTGCAGCTGGAGATATTTGGCGCAACGCTGATTGCCCTGGTAAACAGCAGCGTCCAGGGGACTCATCAGGAAACCCTGGAGGGGGAGAAGAAATTGTTTAAAAACACAAAGTTCTGAAAAAAAATTATGTTTCATGTGGCAATAAAAACTGAACACATTTCTGTAACATGTTATTGAATTTTCAAAGTGATTGTGCACGTACTTTATAAAATAGTAGCTGATACCTCGCTCGTTGCTGCCATAGAAGAAATAATCTTTTAAATATCGTTTGGAATTTGAAATAATTATCTTGTTTCATTAAGAATGATAGGAAGATTGACATTTATTTTCTAGTCGGCAATGAATACATTCATCGAAAGGGAAGGATACATATAGGAGAAGCACAAATAGTGTTTATTCTACTTTTATTATTCTATTCTACAAACAAATGTTCATTTTTAGGTATTAGATTTGTGTATTCTTTTAAAATAGTAACGCTTTTGTTCTTTCAGAATGGTAGCGAAAGAAACTATCTAAGATGGCGCAAAATTATTTGTACTATAATATTGCCTGAAGGTATTGCAAAAAAATGCTAAAATTTTATTAAATTTTTAGTTAAATTTCACGGAATGTCAAAACATGTCGCTTTATTTAGTAAAAATTTGATGGATTTCACAAAATGTCGTAGTTTTCAGTGATGAGATTTACCACACAGAGACTCGTCGAATCTTCATCTGGGGAGAGCGAGGAGCTCTCTCCTACGTGAAAGAATTCGACAGATTTGGTGACAGAGGAATCCTTGTCTGGGGATGGCTTAATGTTGGGCAGTCGTACACCACTTCATGTCTTCGATACGGGTACTGTCATTGCACATCGCTATGGGGATGAGGTCCTTGAAGCCTATGTGAGGTCGTTCCGGGGTGCTTTTGGCTCACACTTCATGTTTATGGACGATAACGGCGTCCACATAGATCTCAGATCGTTGATGATTTTCTTGAGGAAGACGATATTCGACGTATGGACAGACCCTCGTGGTCTCTGGATCTTAATCATATTGAACGTGTTTGGGATGGTCTTAAAAGAGCTATTGCATAGCGTAACTCCTCCCCCCTCTTAATAACCACCAAGAGTTAAAAGTCGAGCTTTTGGAAGAATAGGCTTTGTTAACGCAAGCATTTATTGCCACTCTCATAAACAGTATGAAAGGTCATTGTGAAGCCTATATAGCAGTGTACGGTGGTAGACAGGCTTTTCCCGAGATAAATGCTTTATCTCTGATTCGTAAGGTAACACTTTTTGATATACACTATTTCTTAATTCCCAATTAAAATCTTTTCCGTGTTTTACGTGTGTATGTTCTTTCTTCCATTGTAATGTACCTCTGAGCCAAATTTAGTGGCAACACAATAAATAGTTTTTCATTTTTCGCATATTTTTTTAGTATGATCTTAATTTTGGACATGAGAATATTTTGTTTTACCATCATTTGTTCTGTAGCGAGAATTGAAAAAGGTTAGATATTTTCCCAGAGGACGATAATTTTAATTAATACAACATTCCTGGTCTACGCCATCTGTCGTCCTATCGGTCACAGACACGACTAACATTTAACCACAGGCCACTAATCTATTGTTCAATAAAGACGCTTTTCGCGCATCACTAACTACGAGGTAAGATATTTCAGTCCGATTTTTTCCTTTTAGATATCTAACGAATTTCTGTTTCTTTGATATCACCACGTTTCAATCCATATACGATTTCCCTATAAATTCTCCCCCAGTAAACTTTTCCCTTTAACTGTAAATAAATTCTTTTATTTATAAAAAATCTTTTCAACCCTCGTTTGGATTATTTTTATTTCAAAAAGAACCTGTAAATATGAAAAGATCCTTAGACGCTTCTCCACTAAAATCTTGCGACCTAAAGAGTAATTTTTTTATTATTTTAAAATATTTTTTAAAAAATGGACCCAGGTGCCAGATCTTCAAGATATGCATATGTCAAATTTGGTAGCTGTAGGTCGAACTGTATGCCCTATAGAACGCCAACACACACACACACACACAAACACACACACACACACACACACACACACACACACACACACACACACACACACACATTATTTAAAATGCCTACAGATTATAAGTTTGCTTGCACTTTGCTTTACATTTCACTCGGGAATATTAAGATTGACATATTTATTCGTTATACCATCAATAAAATGAAGGTTCCCGACACTAATGCTTGCCATACAACTCCAGGCTTTTTTTAATATATGCACCTTCATATTTGACAGCGTAAATGGCCAATACATTTTTTAGATATTTTTCTTTATATATAGGCATGTTTAGAAATTTTTAAAATTGTACTATCATCGAAAAAATTCGTTGGAACATACATTTTTTCTCAAATTACATGTTACAATTAATAATATTCTCAAAAAAAAAAAACACAGATTACTTTTTAAATCATATTTATTTTCCCAAGTATATAAAGGTATATAGAAAACAGTATAATGTAAAATTTAACAAATATAAAATTTTTTTTAAAAAATGACAAAGCCTCTCTTTTTATCGGCTTGTATGACTCTCACAGCATGATTTTCTAAGCTATTTTTAACATACATGTTAAAAACTAGTATAAAAATCAACCCATAAATTCTATATATTTTTCTTTTGGTATATTATATAATTTTTACAAATTACATTATCACTAGAAAAATTCATTATGTTTGAGTATACATATCAGAATCAGTTGAATACGAACTTGCATCGAAAAACTGTTCTATACAGTTATCCTTATCACTAAAATCCTTTTTTTATTCATTAAAAAGACTCTGGAGCACTGTTTCACAATAGGATCAGTAAACTGGATGATATTTCAGGCCTCCCAGTTTTTGCGCCGTTTGCTAAGCCTTGTTTATCACTGGGACACTAACACGATGGGCTTTCTTAGGGACCGCTCTCAAAGAAATAACTGAATTATTTTTAAAAAGCATCCACTGAAACTGTTTTAAAAAGTGCCCGTGCATTGAAGGCCACAAAAAGAGGAAGTTACAGGGTCAACCGATTTGATCAAAAATACATTACGGGTAACTGAAAGTCCATTGCTAGCTGTCTCATAGACCTGACGTCCCCAGTTAATATGTTGACTGCCAGCTACGTGATAACTCGTAGACTGCGTTCTTTTCTAGGACCAAACCGTTCTATGTCATTAGATGACACCTTCTCTGCTACAGTTAAAATATAGCAAAGAAGAGGGAATACAGTTAGATAAATGGTGCCGATATCAGGCGAGGGTATCGGCTGTGAACGTGTTAAGGGTTACCTGTAATTGTGAAATAATACAATTTTTCGATCCTTTATGACTATCCGTTTACTTCGCATTGAGCCAGAGAAGACCACTCTCATACACGTCATCTATCAGATGAAATAGGAATTACCTGAGCAACAGGTTGGTAGTTCGAAACCCCCAAAATTGAATCATACTCACTTTAGCGTTGACCATAAGGGAATTGATGTGTGCGCCGTAGTCTATGAGGACCTCACACATCTCGACGTTGTTCTTTTGAGAGGCGATGTGCAAGGGCGTCCGTCCGTTGATGTTGGTCGCATTAACGGCTCGAGGACATTGTCCCAGTAACCACTGCACCAGATCTGCAAAAGAAGTTACTCAGCTGAGGGAAGTAATCATCGTAATAACAAGCAGTTTTCTGAACGGCAACTCATTGAATCACAATGCTAAAATAAAATATGTAATTGAAAGTTGTAATACCTAGCGGCCATTCTAGAAAACTTGAGTCAGAGCTCTGAAGTCATAGATTAAGCATGATTTTTACTCCTGAGAATCATACTTTTTCCAAAATGTTTGTATTAATTGTTTGTCCTATTATTGTTTTTTGTGTTAATTTCATTTAATGTTTCATTACAAAGATTTAAATCAAGTAAGCTTCTTTTCATAAGAAGGAATAGTTTTATTGTCCAACGGTAACTAGTTTTGTTTACGGTTACAAAGTTTGATTTCTGCAGTTTTTTTTCCATATAATTTCTTTAATTATACCATTCGAATATATTGTAGTTGGTGACCGAAACTGGAATTATGTTTTTATAGAAATTGGTCCAATGGTCAAGGATATATGTTGTCATAGTTTGGTTCTATTCAGTTCAATAAATCTTTTGCAATCAAACTCCAGCAGTATTTCATCGCCTGTATTTCAAGGTATCGTTCATCTCATCTCTCACTGGAAGGCAAATATTGTAGTGGAAGCTTTATAAGCCAGATAACATCCTCAAGATTGAATGATCACTTTCAGTCTTGCGGTCATGTTATCTGGCTACGAACCATAAGATCCTCAGTTCGATCCTACCTATTGCATATCGTAACATTTCCAGCTCGTCTGAATAAGGTTGAAAATGACTAAGAATGTCTCAAAATAGCCCTAGTATTGCTTTAGAAACGCCTCGTGTGAATAGTATTTTTTTTTATATAAAAAAGCTAAGCTAAACTGATCTGAACTGTTACCTTTCCTTCCTGACTGCACTGCTTCGTGCAGCGGCAGGTTTCCGCGGCTGTTCCTGATCCAGAGATCAGCCCCGTTGCTGTCCAGGATGCGCAGGATCTCCAGCTGGCCCTTGGCGGCTGCGCAGTGGGCGGGCCTGTGAACGACAGTGCATCCAGATTTCAGCAAAGAAAAAATCGCAATAAATAAATTAATGATAACAATTTTTTAAAGGTATGCACTTCGACTAGTGTATTAGGAGATCTTTTTAAAAATTATTTTCCACTTCTTAATTATTAATTTATCATTCATTTCTGTAAATACAATGCAGTCTAAAAATTAAGATGTACCTGCACACTAGATTTTTTTTAAAAAAATTTAACCATGCTTTTGCGCATGTTTTAGGATGGATTTAATTTTGCAGAATAGGGGTGAGAAGAAAGATGAAAATAGATGTTTATAGTGAACAATGAAGACTCGTGGTTCTGTGAGACATAAATTACAATTGTAATTAGTAATGCAGAAGGGAAAAAGGAACAAATGCACAGTAAAATATTTCAGAGCAATTTTTATTTAATGTAAGGGGGATGTATATTAAATTAGGAAGAAGGAATGAACATTTTCTTTTCTTAAAATTTTGTAATTACTTTAAGAAATAATAAAGATATTTTCTGAATTAAATTGTTCCTTTTTAAAAAATTGTCATTGAATTTGTTCAGCATGCAAGTGAAAAAATTGAACTAAAAAGTATCCAATGGGGAAAATCCAAGTTGAAAGGTATATACTGGAAATAAGCTCCTCGTAACACGTCTCACCCTTAATGAGATGGAATCGTCGAAATTGGTTGTGTTAGAAACCGTTGTCGAACAATACTTCAGTAAGATTAAGTGACCGCAACAGGACAATGGCAAATAGTTGTCCCAATGAATGAACCATTTGTCTTTGTTGGGTTATGTGATGTTCCAGAGATATTCATTGCGCCATCCATTGCGCGCAGTATTTGGAATTGTGTGAACGCTGTTTACAGGTGGGTTCACACGAGGCGAACTATTGCAATCAATAGAAGGTCATATCTTCTTTAGAAACATCACGTGACTCTAACTGGACAATGACAGATAGTTGTCACGTCGGGGCAGCCCTTTGCAATTGTTCCAACGACGTTGCCCTAGTCTTTCACATGAGGGCAATACAGGGACAACACACACAACATTGCTTCATGCCATTGAAACTATAATCCTCTGGTTATTTAAACAGTGTAATGAGTATGAAGTGGTTGTGTCAGGGAAAGACTCTCCTGTTCTATCCATCCCTCTGACTATTGTTCGATGCCTGGCATTTATTGATTGAAATATGGCTAGGGTTTTTAATACAAAGCCGTTGGAAATGTGCTTTTTGAAGTTCAGATTCGAAAATGGATTTGGCTTACTAAGCCAATTATTAAGCAAGAACTGAAACCTTGTGCCAATTTACAGAAACAGACTGTGGCGTTGGCAACAGGATATCGTATAGGTATTCTACTTTTGACGTTGGCAACAGCGGTAGATTATTATTATTTTAGAATAACTGTCTGATGAAACTTTATAAATGATATTATTTTCTATTTAATTTTTGCTGCAGTCCAAACTTTGAATTTAGTTAATGATTGATGTGTATAAAATTATTTTATTAAGTATTTAAAGTGCTTTAAGAATTATTAATTTAATGTATATTTTGTAATAGATGAAGAAGTGTGTTATTCTCCATCGCTAAACAGACTTATAGTTGTTTGTGATTATGTTACGGCCAGTTCACGAATAGGTCGACCAAATAATGAAACAGCCAATATCGCCTCACAATGACCGGCCAATGTCCGATCTTTTCTTGATTTCGGGGTTTGGCCAGCCAGTTCACGAAATGGCCCGGGGCAATCTGCCAAAGTCAGAAGAAAACGGTAATGCGCAAATTTTGTTTGTTTGTATACCGTACTGCGAATGAAAATCACATTATAACTACCACAGAGGAGTTTTCAGACCCTCTTAGGCGCCTAGAATCGTCCTTCTGAACAAAGGCCAAGGAGGTACGGTAGCCCTAGGTGGGCTGTAGTCTGAAGGTAGAAGACTTAGTGAGTAAGAATCTCACAGTACCAGAAACCTCCTGGTCTTTAATGAAAATTTCCTCTCCCTTGGAACCCTACCGAACATTCTTGCTTCAGCACATTAAACATTGACCAGGGAGTTCCGGACACTTCGGGAAGTGGCCGGTCAAAGTCGCATGTACTCTATTCATTTCCGGTACTTCGGACATTGGTCACACGCCCCGGCCAATATGAGATATGGCCAGCCGATTCGGGAACTGGCCGAACTTAGGGCTTTAACTGTAACAATTACAAGATTCTGAAAATATTAAATGATATAATAAAATATTCACAAAAATGGAAGAGCTACAATGATTGCGAGTAATAGTTAGCCTCGTGTGAACCGTGCTGAAGAGTTTAAACAGAGGTGCACAGTAAATCCTTGAGAAGGGTATATTACGTTCTTCCTTTGTCGTCCTGCAGGTTCGGATCGGCGCTGTACTTGAGCAGCACCTGGACGCTGTCCGCGTGGCCCTGGGCGGCTGCGTAGAAGAGTGCTGAGCAGCCTATGGAGTCCCCGGCGTTGATTCGTGCTCCGCAGAGTGTGATCAGCGTCTCCACGCACGATGTGTGACCCCGGCTGGCTGCACAGTGCAACGCTGGAAGGGAGGAAAACATTTCAGTCACAAATTTTCTAAGAGCTCAAAAGCTAGATAATGACATTATTTGTTATTTGCTATCATTCAGGTTAACTGACCCAAAAGGTTTGCAAAGCTTGGCATAAGAATTTATTGCCAAGGAAGCACAATAAGGAGAGCAGTACTCATAAAAAGCCATATTTATTGAAGTAAAAGTTCATTAGTTCGTTCTTGGAGCCAAAAAATAATAGGTTGAATTTTAAGTAAAGATCAACATAAGTTAACATCACCAAACTTTGGAGAACAACCTTTAAAATAGATTCGAACCTTATGTTTAAATATAAAACTTGGCAAAAGCACCTTAAATTGGCCGTACAGCAGGTCAACCACATAGTCTGGTATCTCTTCACTCCTTCTCTTAAATATCTTTAACCTACACGAATTTATATGATTCGAGTTCACACCAAATTTGCTTAGTAATCACTGCCAAAAACAGATAACGTAATTTTGAAAAGTCAGGTTAGAATCCTATTTATGGTTTATTTCTTGAGATTATGGGTTGAATGAGGAAAAACAACACAACTGAATCAAAAGGTCGCATCCCTTTTTTTGCGAATTTGAACCCCGCAGGCTGAAGACTCCCCGTGTGGGGTAATGGCTGGCGCACGTATAAATCTACCATGGTCACAAAGTCCTCCGTGCCGAGAGTAATACTGGTTCAGAGGTGATTATTCTCTGATCCAGTCTAAATTACGAAATGTATTTGAGTGAGTGAAATGCATGAATGAAGTCTTGAAAAAAGGGTTGTGCCGCACGAAGTAGCTAACTCGTACTCTTGGCTCTAGATGAAGATAAGAATTTCTATATTTTAACATAGTATTTGCTTATCAAATTTTATGTATTCTTTACTTTTTGTAGTTATAGAGTTCACCGGTGTCCTCGATAACTTCCAGATCCCTGGGAAGACACGCTACCTGGCATAAAGGTAGTCTGCCTTCCCCGTGATCTGGGCGTCCCAGGCTCGAGCCCCGGTTCTGGCATGGTTGTTCTTCCTCTGTGTTCCATCTGTGAGGTTTTTGAATGTGCCCCTCCTGTAATTATTGTGCAAGTGAATGTGAAGCATGAAGTAGCTAAGTCATACTCTTGCTCCTAATTGGAGCTGCTGAAAAAACAAGAGACACTCAATCGGCTTAAATCGCTATCTGCCAGTGGGCTTTTAAAGTGCTATAAGACACAATACAATACATCATTATACACCCATTATAGGAGTCTGAAATGCATAAAGTCTAATACAATGTGTTAGTTCCTGATCAAATGAATGAAATGATTGCATTGAGCACTACTACTGCAACTAGACATTTCTTACCTGTCAGGCCATCCTTATCGGCGGAAGTGATGCTGGCTCCGGCAGCGAAGAGGATGAGAACGGCCTCGCTGCTCCCTGCAGGAACAAATTGACATCTTCAGAAAAAAAGTAACAATTACGAAAGGAACATTTTCTTTTTAGTGTGAAATTTAATCAGTTCCTTCAAGCAATGAGATGATTCAAGCGAGTGCTGTCATTCCTAAAAAACCTGGGTGCCGAACCTTGATGGATCAAAGTGCCATTTTTTCCTAAAGAAATGTCTTGAGAGGTACAGACGTGCCGTCAAATAATTTTGGCTTTCGATTATTGAGAAGATAATAAAATTAAAGACCAACAATTCAATAACTCTATGTTCATTACGAAAAAATACATTTTTTACTGTATAGCAGTAAATGTTTTATTTATGCTTTATTTATGCTTTTAGTATACTTTTGTTATTGCAGATAAGATGAGAAATAACTTGTATTAGGATTATGACACGTTGCTTTTATCTGAATGCATTCTGAATGTAGTCATCTGTCAAACGGTTTCTCAGCAAGTCTTTAATGTTACTCATATCTGAAAATAATTACTCAAGCATATGTTGATGCAAATATATATATATTTATAGCAATAAATGTTTTAGTTAATTCAAACTTAAGTAACATCAGTGTGACTACTGTTGTTGCAGATTAGTGAATATTTGAAAATTTTTCAAATGGTGACAAGGAACTGTTTGGTGCAACCCAGTCCCTCATCTGAATTATTTTAATGCAATTGGAGGATTTTATGTATTACTTTAAATAAAAAAATTTTGTATTAAAAAATTTATTTTAAATATTCATTTATTCAAACTTACTCCATACCTGTAGATGTCAGAGAATACTGAAGCTAAAATGAAGCATTTGGCAACATTTTGATACAGAATTGCTTCTAGTATAATATGAACTAAAAATTGAACACATTCTGATTTTGAGAATGTTTTCTACCTCCATCGCTACGAATAATATTTAATGCTGCTGAAATGTGTTTTGGAACAGTATTTTATTCAATTATTTGTTGAATGCCCATAACAGGACGCTATAATTGCTGCTTTTTACGGAGTGGATGATAGGAAGAAATTGAAATTATTATCAAAGCTTTCATAAGACTGATTCTAAGAAAGAAAATATATGAATAGAAAACGGTTTTGAAAAGACCTATGTAACTGGACAACCTTTCCGACTAGCCACCTAGTGGTCGCTCGATTAAACTCGAGTTTGTGTTCTGGAGTCATGGATGAAGCATGATGTTTCCCCCTGAGGATTGCGCTTTTCCTTAAATGTTTGTCCTATTGTTGTTTTTCGTGTTTTATGTCCTTTAATGTTTCATCACAAAGATTTAAATAATTGAAGCTTCTCTCCTTAAGAATTTTTCTTTTCCCTATCAGAAATAGTTTTTGGCGCGCAACGGTAACTAGTTTTGCTTACGGTTACTCCTAGAAAATGAGCCGTTATTGTAGCTAAATAGGTAAGGTGCCAATTTTTAAAATTCTATCTTTTAATTGAAGTTAAATATGATCTGATATTCCCATCTGCGTAGCAAATGTATAAACATCCGTAAGGTAGATGTCATACTGGATGGATCATAGTGTGAAAGTTAGAAGGACTTAAATTGAACCTGGGACCTTGTGGTTCGTATCGCAGTAACTAGACCACTAGACAAAAGTAATTACTTGTGTCCCGTAGTTGTTAGCTGGCTTATAAGTTTTCACCACAAACTCTCCTTGCAGTGACTCGAAAGTGAGACGAACGACATGTGTTGCTGTTGAGTAGTGTTTTATATTGTTGGCTGTTGACTGAGTAGTGTTGTTATAGTTATTGAATGAGTGGTGATGTATATGGTTTTTGAGTGAGTGGTGTTGTATGTGGTTGTTGAGTGAGTAGTGTTGCATACAGTTTGTGAGTGGTGGTTTGTATTGTTGGCTGTTGAGTGAGCGGTGTTGCATACGATCGTTGAGTGAATGGTTTTGTATATGTTTGTTGAGTGAGTGGTGTTGGATAGGGTCATTGAGTAAGTGGTGATGTATATCTGTTGAGTCTAATACACATTACTCATTTTCTTGGCTATCGGGGAACGCCTCTTTGTAGCGCCAAGCATTAACGCTTCAACTATACGAAGATTGAAGGTTGCGTTTTACTCACCACCTGGGTTACTAATATAAAAGTTGCGTTGACTAGAATAGAACCAAGGACTTTGAGGTTCGTAGCCGAGTAACCAGACCACTTTACAAAAGTAGCTACTCATGTCCCCATAGCTGCTTAGTTGGCTTATAAACTTTCACCACATACTCTCCCTCCAGTGAGTCTAAAGTGAGACGAACGATATGTGTTGCTGTTGAGTGGTGTTTTATATTATTGTCTGTTGAGTGAGTAGTGTTGTATATAGTTGTTGGATGAGTGGTGATGTATACGGCTGTTGAGTAGTGGTTTATATTGTTGGCTGTTGAGTGAGTGATATTGCATATGGCTGTTGGGTGAGTGGTGATATATGTGGTTGTTGAGTGAGTAGGGATGTGTATGGTTGTTGAGTGACTAGTATTGCATGTGGCTGTCGAGTCTAATGCGCATTACCCATTCTCTTGTCGATCGAGGAACGCGTTTGTGTAGCGCTAAACGTTAACACAACAACTGTAAGAAGGTTGAAGGTTGCATTTTACTCATCATCCAGGTCACTAATATGAAAGTTGCATTGAGTAGAATAGAACCAGGGACTTTCTGGTTCGTAGCCGAGTAACAAGACCACTAGGCAAAAGTAGTTACTCGTGTTAGCTTCACCACAATGGAAATTAAGGTGAATGAAAGCAATGCACTGTGCAAAGCAGGAACAGAAGATTGTGTGACCTGTGCTGGCAGCCCAGAGCAGCGGCTCCCTTCCGTCTCTGTCCCTGCACTGGATGGAGGCGCCCCGCTTGACCAGCTTCTTGAGGATATTGAGCCCCGTCTCCGGGTCCTTGCCATTGAGGCTGTGGGCCCCGCACATCTGGGCGGCGTAGTGGATGGGGTAGGCGCCCAAGATGTCTGGCGTGGAAGGATTGGCGCCGTGGTTCAGCAGCAGATCCAGGCTCTCCAGGTCTCCGCACACTGAAGGGAAAAACATGTTTGAAGGAAATCGCCAGGTGGGTTAAATTATCTCATGCAGAGGTTAAAATATTGAAAAAGGTAATAATATTCAATCGGTGTATAGTAAAGTTCATTTTTTATTTAGGAATTATTGTTCAAAATATAAATACTACTTACAAGAAATATTAGTTGAGACATAGAATTAAAATAATTAAGGTGTACGTATACGCTAGAATTTTTTTTCTTTTAATTGTAAAAATTCAATCCAGTAGGTCATCAATATGTGTTTAAACTCATTTCACTGAGAAAAAACCATATTACATTATTAATTAATATTTAATGATAGGGAGAAATGTTGCTCTTTACACTTTAAGACAGTGAAACTTTTGCATAAAACATCGGAAAAATTGCATTAGATCATAATCTGCAGGTTTTAATTCAAGCAAAAGACTAATTTTATATGGATAAAATTGAAGAATTTTTCTCAAAACTTTCCCTACTGTTGAAGCATTAACATCCATTTGTCGGAAAAATCTGTCGCATTCATCGATAGAGGTCCTTTGCTTAAATTGTCTCCACCTCTCAATTCGCACGTCATCTGACCGTGGTTCAAAATTACGAGGTCCGTCCCAAAATAGCCCTCGTGTTGCTTTAAACCGGACGTTAATATAACTAAACTAAACTAAACTAAATCTCTCAATTCGCAAAGAGTGACCTCTGTATTGGATGGATGGAGATGAAAGAGCTTCACGAGTGACGCACGCTGTACTAGAGTGAGACGCACTCCACAAAATACTGAGACTTGAAATGATTTTCAGTGCCCCGCTTCTTTTTTTATAACTCAACACACTGGCGCTGGGGTCGACCACGTCATTGGGTTTTCGCATTTTGCCATTTTTGGTAACTCATTATGCCTGCAATTTTTGGAACTTTTTTTTTTTGTGAATATTTTTTTCCCATGTCACTAATATTTCTTGTTCAAAATCTGGTGGCATTGTAACTGATTGTTCGAGGTACAGAATGTATCCGAGTATCGTCAGTTAAAAAAACACCCTTTATATTGCTTAGTTTTAAAAAATAAAACTCTATCTGCTTTAACTTAGCAGCATATGTTGTTCAAGGGCTCATGAAATTCAAATTTCCTTTAAAATTAATTATTTTTAAAAGTTACTTGAAACTACATAGACTATATACAGTACATTTGCTCTGGGAGTGAAGTATTATCCTATTCTTGTGTCTTCTATGACAGAGGTGTCCAAACTATTCGTTTCACGGGCCGGATCGAAATTAGATCCATGTTATACAGGCCACATGTATATACAAATTGAAAAGTATAATTATGAGTAAAGTAGCATTAAATACTATTAATTAATACTATTGGGTCGTTCGGAAAGTCATTTCGTATTTTTGTGTCAAAATGAAAAGAAATTTTCGTTTAATGAATAAATTATTTATTAAATTATAAAATTGCCATTCTGGTCTAATACCTTTTGCCATTCTGGTCTAATACCTTTTGGTAGTAACATGATTACACGCTCATAAAAGTTTTGGTCTTTGCTGTAAAAAAAACTGATCGAGGTGGTTTTTGGCCTCCTCATTTGAAGGAAAAATTTTGCAAATCAGTTCTGGTACTGATGTACTGTTAACACATCTTCTCCACACATATTGGCTAATTTATTTCTGGCTTGAACAGCATTTTTACCTTTTATAGCAAAAAAGAAAAAAATGACGATAATGCTGTTTATTGCTCTCCATATTTAAAAGGGCACCATCCAAAAACTACTGCGAAGAATCAGCTGCACTTTTTCACACTCAAGCCTTGCTATATCAGCTCTTAAAACATAAAATGATTTTGCGGTTTAAGTATGAAATTGGGTGCGAAAAATGCAATTAAATCCTTTGTCAGGAAAAAACGAAATTACTTTCCGAACAACCTAATATTTTATTGTAACTTGAAAATACAAAATACGAAACAAACAAAGTATAATTATATAATTATTTTATATAAATTGAAATATTTTCATGCAACTTCTAATGCGAATGATAAAACTGTTTTTGTTGTTGAAGAAGAATGTCTTTATAGTTGGGATCAAAATTTGTTACACCAATCATAAGCAATGACTGCAAATGATCATCAGATAAATTTGCTCTATATTTTGATTTGAGATACTTCATTCGAGAAAAAGTTTGTTCGCACACGTAAGTAGTCCCAAACATTAAAATGAATTTAGGAGCAAATTTCTTCAAATTTGAATACTCTTTTGCCTCCAAATATTTATAAAAATCTATTAAGTTTCCTTCCTTGTATTTGTCCTAGATTTGTTCGTTTGTTTGAAGATCAATAATTTCTGTTTGAAGCTGGCTTGAAATTTCATCAACGTTGCAATCAAATGGATTTTGGAACAGCCGAATTTCTTTTGAATTCATGTCCAAATCAGAAAATCGCTTTTGAAATTTTTCTTTTAAATCGGCGATGATCTTTACTGCAAATGCAATTGGAAATTGCTCTTCAGTTTTTTTATTAAATTCGTTGCAGCACGGAAAATGCGTAAAATTACATTCAGTCACTTGACTTTCGAATAATTGTAGTTTTGCTCGAAATGCTTTAATTTGCGAGTATAAATCGCAAATTAAATTGTTTTTCCCTTGGAACTTTAAGGTATTTAAGTGTGTCACAACATTTGCAAAAAAAGCCTACTTCCAGAGAAATGCAGCATCCTAAACCCTCCGCGGGCCGAGTAAAATCACTTGGCGGGCCGGGTTTGGCCCGCGGGCCGTAGTTTGGACACCTCTGTTCTATGCGCATGTTCCTTTGCCTCCAATACAATGAAAGCAAGACTTAACATTAAATATCAGATGGTGCTAAACAGCGCCATTTGAAGAAACCAAAATGCGTACTCTCTAATCCTCAACTCATACGAGTCCCTTATCTTAAACAATTAAAATTAATACATCAGAAAATGCAAAGAATACTATATCAAGCATCAATCAAAATTCGCAAAGTAGAAAACACAAAGAATATTATATCAAGCACCAATTAAAAATAGTATAGAAAAAAACACATTGAATATTATAGCAAGCAGTAGTAGAACACACAAATAATGTTATATCAAGCATCTGGTAAAATTAATATAGTAGAAAACACAAAGAATATTGTATCAAGCATCCATTAAAATTCGTATAGAAAAAAACACATTGAATATTAAAGCAAGCAGTAGTAGAACACACAAATAATGTTATATCAAGCATTCGGTAAAATTAATATAGTAGAAAACACAAAGAATATTATATCAAGCATCCATTAAAATTTACACAGTAGAAAACATACAGAATGTTATATCAAGCATCAATTAAACTAATATAGTAGAACACACAAAGAATGTCATATCAAGCATCCATTAAAATTAATGTAGTAGAACACACAAACAATATCATCAAGCATTGATCACAATAAATCAATACAAAATTGTAAATATCCATCATAAATCATCAAACAAGTTACAATATTATAAAAGAAAATTAACATTTGTATTTTATTTAAACTTATATAACTATGGATTTACTTCCAGATTTTAGACAAGTTTCAATGATGATTTTAAATTACCTTTAGAAGTTTTAATAAGGGAACCAACATTTCCATTTCATTTTGATGCAGTTCTGAAATTCTGCTTAGCCTCCGCCCACCAAGTTTTTGGTATATTTTTTCATCAATAATTTAAAAAAAAAAAAATGTTATTCAGCTGAATTGATGAAACCTTACTTGGTTGCACAGAGATATAAGCTAGCCATGAATGAATCAAAAATTCTTGCCGCCATTTTTAACAAAAATAAATAAAACTTTCCTGATATTTAAATCGTTTTTAATCAAAAAAAATTCTAATTTATATTTAAATATATATAATTTTAATTATAACAAAGACAATCTTTTCCTTACAAGAAATTGCGTAGGGTTTCGTTGTGCAGTTGCATGATAGACCTGGAATTAATCATGGCTTTCAATTTCTAAATGTACCCTTTCCGATTCCTTATGATAAACAGATGATTTACCATTAATTTTCTTGAAGGTATCCGACAAGTTGAAAAACCTTGGTTATCGACCGCATTGAATAATTTTTCTATTATTATTTCTTGTAGTTCAGACTTTCCTCTGTCCAAAACAGTTTATCTTTTTTAGGAAAAGGAAGGCCTCACTTATCATCCAAGGGAATTTTAAGCAAAACCTATTTTTCTACTAAATTATTTGTTTTTCACTTCAATTTTCTCGGAACTTTAATTTTCATAAAAAATTTCCACTGTTAACAGGATATTTCAAAAACTATTGGAGGTATTTACATGAAAATTTCAGCGTGATTTTTAAATAATATGGGCAATGAAATGAAACAATAGTGTTACTGTTGGTTACATCTATATTTTTCTCTTATAGATGTTTTTTGGAAAATTAAGTTGTGAGTTTATGGGAAAAAATGCATATACACGTATATTTCTCCCCATCATTTCTTTGCATCTCAAACTTTTCTTAGACTTTAGTTCGTTTCATTCACATTATATTCTATAACTTGAGCACAAAGAAAAATAGGATTGCTGCATTACCATTTTGTGTAAAGTGTTTACCGTTTTGGTTCAATTTCATTAAAATTTACCACACTGTTTCCAATTTCTCAAAATGTATTATTTATCAAATAATTTTTTTGTATTTATAGTATTTTGTATTATAATTGGCCATGCATCTAGAAACCATTGTTTTAAATAGTTTTAAAAGAGTTCAATGTTTCAAAAAATTTCCTTTGTACGTAATTGGATACCTTAAACATATTTAAGCCTACATATTTATTTGTACCAGAAACCTGGGCCGCGGTGACCTTGGGGTAAGGTCTGAGATCTTATCCTTATGAAGGACTTATCTTCACCTTGACACATTTTTCTTTATTTCATATTGTCTCAGCAGGCCTGTAAATCTTCTTTTAGGCATTTTTCACTACCTTCAGTATCGCCAGGCCCAATGAAACAATAATTTAATGATGCAAAATATTATTGAGGGGTTAAGAAATACAATTGTTTAAGAATGTAGTGCCATGAGAGTTGGGTTTCTTCAGGAAACTTACGAGTTTTTGAAATAATTACAATTTATTCTATGACAAAAACACAACACGGTAGACACAAACACAAAGAAATTTAACATATCGTGACTAGCGATAATCTTTCATGTGCTCTACATCAGTATTACTACTGTAACGGCATACTCACTTTCCTACCAATAGATGGCTGCACTAGTCAAACGACTTTAGTATGCATTGAAGCATCCTTTTTAGAAATAATTAAAGAATCGTAAGCTCAGCATAATTTTTTTTTTCAAATTATAATTATTAATTTTTTATAGAAATATTAAAAAGTTATAAAGCAATTTTTTATTTTAAAATTATTTTCGGTGAACTCATTTTAATAACATTCTTGACTGTAAATTATAAAAAGTAGCATTAAGAAAATATTTTAATTCAATTTCTACTTAGGTAAAAAAAGATTTTAATTTTAGTAACTTTTTATTAAAAAATTTTAAAAAATTATTAAGTATCAAAAAAGTGTGATATTAAAATACTAAAATCCTTGCATTTAATCAATAGAGTTATTTTTTAATTGCAAATTTTAATTACCGATTTTAATTTTAATTACAAAGCACCAAAATTCTATTTAAAGTATTAAAAATTAATTTAATTAAATTAATGAATTTATGTTTGAAAAAACTGTATTAACGTTAAGTGTCATCCACTACAAGTTTTATACATTACTTTTATATTACTTATTAATTTTTTTTTTTTTTGCTTGACGACCATTGGACGACTCTATTTAAAGTATTAAAATTTAATTTAATTTAATTAATAAATTAATATTTTTAAAAAACGATTGACATCAAGTGTCATCCACTTCAGGTTTTAAAAAATTATTTGAACTCGTGTGGATGAATAACAAGTATTTTATTAACGTTTGAAAATTTAAACAAGTTATGTATTACAAAGGAAGTCTGTGAACTAACAGTAGGGATTGAAAAATAACCTAATTTGTTGTGAAAAAAAAAAAAAAAAAAAAAAACTTTTATTCTGGCGTTGTTCTGTGTAACATGTAAGTTTTTGGAGTCAGCAATTTGCCAAACACTTCGAATGGAATTAAGAAACAATTTATTCTTTAAATTCGGTATATTTCAATAGTAACTAATTCTGCATCGTAGAAACGCCCTTTACACGAGACCTTTTCAAATATCGTCCGCACTTTTCCCTTTCTATCCTCAAGAACCGGCCAAGCAAATTTTTCTTCATTGACAACTTTTTCTAACCAGCTTGAAAATGCCGACGATAGTAACGAAAATATTGTCCGCAAACCAAATTTAACCAATCATGTGAAACTTTGATAGTGACATCACTTTCGTTGTCGTTTGCTGATGAAAAGTGCGGACGATATTTTGTTGTGTGATAAGGCCTTTATGAACAGTTCTGCGTGACAATAGTGCCATCTACCAGCTTCGTTATAACTCACAACAATTATAGTTGGATCGTTTTGAATCATAAAATTTAATGCGATTACTAATGCTAACACCTACCAAGACATTTTTTTAAATGTATCGAACCAGGTGGGTCTAAAAATAACGAGATGAAAACTAGAAAAATCTCGTTATCAGTCCATGGAAGATAGTCAGTGAAAGGCATATTATTATCATTATTATTTAGTTCATGAAGTAAAATAGTAGTTTCACTTTAAAACTGGTTTTGTTTCTGTTCCGTAAGAAACTTACTTGTGAATAATATTTTTGTAACAAAGCTATGGAGGAAACATCTTTTAGTGCTACCACACAGGGTGTCTCCAAAAACCTTGACCTTTTTTTTATTCGTTAAATATTGATCAATTGACATATACTGTAAATTACAAAGCTGAGTAAAAAATAGGGCAAACTGTTATGAAATTGATTAGAATTTTCCAGGATTTAAAATTTTAAAAAAATGAAAATTTAAGTTTTTACACGGACCTCGCACAAAAAAATAATATTCAGAAGATCAAATATTCCGCATCCTGTAATAAGGTCATGCACAAAATTTCAGAATTTTATCATGGAAACTCTGAAAGATATATTAAAACGAAGTTGGAGAGAGTCAACCACAAATTAGTTGTAGTAGCTTCTGAGAGTAAACATCCTCTGAGCACCTAGAGGCCAGAAGTCTGACATCTAGCTCATATAAAGACGACACACACATTCGCTTGCACACACCCTTTTTACAGGGGGGGGGGTGCACATTCACACGCCTCACAGATAGAACACAGAAGATCAACTATGCCCGAACCGGGACTCAAATCAAGGGGCAAAAGCGATTCCCCTAACCCAAAACATCGACAACTCAACTTTGCAATTTACATTATTCGTCTATTATTAATATTTAACGAATAAAAACCATGGTCAAGGTTTTCGAGAAACCCGAAATATTGTTCAAGTATTCAATGTTCAAATGCTACTAAGATGATCATAATTAATATTATGGTTTGTAAAACTGAATCCGTTTTAAGTCGAGTTCCAAATTAACGGTTCCACGTTCGAGAAACTTCAGACGAGCCTCGCGTTTCCCCCTCAACCTCTATAGAGGTTTTCTGGGTTCCTTTGATACCTGCCCTTTTCTACCAACAAATTTTCGGTAGAGTGGACAGGCATCAACGGAACCTAGAAAACAGCAAGAGGAGTCGAAAGGGGAGAAAGCGTGGCTCCCCTGTTGAATGGGCAAGTAGTTGGAACTCGGCTCAACGACCTGCCCATCCATCAGGTGAGCCTAGACATTACTGGATGCTCTCACCCTTCGACCTCTTTTGCTGTTTTCTCGTTTCCTTTGATGCCTGCCCTTTTTTACCGACAATTTTTCGGTAGAATCGGCAGGCACCAGCGGAACCCAGAAAACCGCGAGAAGGGTCGAGGGGAGCACGCGTGGCTCGCCTTGAAGGATGGACAGAAACGGACAGGAGGATTCTGCCTTTTCTCCTCACCTGCTGCCCAGTGGACGGTGGAGTGTCTCTCTTTGTCCATGCGGTCGGGGTCGGCGCCATGCTTGAGCAACGTCTTGGCGACGGACCTGCTGCCGGCGATGATGGCCAGGTGCAGCGGTGTGAAGCCGTCCTCGTCGGGCAGGTTGAGCAGGGAGGGGTCGGCGGACAGGACGAGTTGGGCGCAGGCCACGCTGCCGGACTCGGCGCAGTAGTGCAGCGCCGTCTTGCCATTGCGGTCGCGACTAGCAACGGCAAGAGGCTGAAACGAGAAGAAGGGAAAAGTTTTTAAACATACACTATGACAGAAAACAGGAATCAATTTATTCTCCTTATTCTACAGTTCGATATTCATTGATTTAAACATTATAGAATTTCGTAAATATTTTTTCATAAAGCTGTAATCTCATGTGGGTCCTCTTGGTTACGAAACAGCGGACAGGCTTGCAAAGAAAGGAAGCAGCCTAGAGACTCCCTCTTCAGCTGATCTCTCATGTTCGGAACTCTTCTTTCAAGCAAAATACCTGAATAAGAAGAATTTGATGGTACCCGGTACTCATGATTGGTGTAGGGCAAACAAGCCGGGCCTGTCCTTAATTGTCCTTGGTGATAGAAAAACAAACACTTGCCTGTCGCGCCACGCCAGTGGCCACCCTAAATGTCTTTTCTTTCCTCAGGGTGAAAAATCTCGCCCTCTTTACCCGAATGCCGTCAACATCAAGCTTCTACTGAATATATTCTAAAATATTCAGGACTTCTTTGGGGAAGAAATTTATTCTTCTCCCTTCCTCGTTTTTTGATTTTATTCTTGTCAACGGATTTTTCAGATTCGGTCTGACTAAAGGCCTTATCACATAGCAAAATATCGTCCGCATTTTTCGTCAGCAATTTTTCCGTTTCTAGCCTCAAGAACTAGTCAAGTAAGTTTTTCGTCATTCTCAGCTTTTTTTAAGTAGCTTGAAAATGCCGTCGATAGTGATGGAAGTATTGTCTGCAAACGAAATTCAACCAATCATGTGAAACTTTGATAGTGAAAAAAAAAGTAGAAATTTGCTGACGAAAAGTGCAGACGATATTTCGCCTTGCGATAAGGCCTTTAAATGTCTTTTCTTTTCTCAAGGTGAGAAATTTTGTCCTCTTTGCCCGAAATGTCGCCAATCTAGACTGTTTCAAACTTCTTTGGGGATAAATGTATTCTTCTACCTTCCTCGTTTTTGGCTTTCTTCTTGCCAACGGAGTTTTGGATTTGGCCTGACTAAGTCAATTCATATTTATTGCACAAGAGAGAATGAGTGCCGAATCGATAGCAAAATTCCATCGTTGAAATTTTAAATAGAAAACACCCTGATTATCTAGCTGCAAATTGTTTATAAAATAGTTCATTTGATTAACAAAAATGTTTTTAAACTCCAGATTACAAAGAAGAAAGAAAACAAATATCCTCTAGGAATTAAATATTTCGTTCAGCGATGGCGAACCAGTGGCACGCGTTCCATTGATGGCACGTGACTCAATGTTTTACGCACTTCGCCTATCAAAAATTACAATTTACAGTAATTACAGGTTAGCAATTTACAGTAATTTTTCCAGTTAAGAAATTTTGGGAATGTGAAATTCGACACCAGACACATTTAAAAGTTTGATAAAGCTGACTCATGCTATTATTACCTACTTATTCCTGGGTGTCATTATTTTCAGAGATGAATAACATTAAAAGACTCACTTAGAAGTTGATTAGAAGATACATCCAGTTCAGTGTGCATTCTGATTAAAATAACATTTCACAATCCTATTGTAAATTATTTGTCTTCTTATCTGCAACAACAGAAGTCACGCTGATGTTATTTTAGTTCGAATGACGCGCATAATTAAAACATCTACTACTATACAGAGCAAAATATATTTTTTCGTAGTAAACAAAGAGTTCTGAGTTGTTTGAGTTTAGGTTTGTTATCTTCAAGATAATAACAGGTCAAAATTATTTGACTGCACGTCTACACCTCATTAGACATTAGTTTAGAAAGAAAATGTAGCTTGGTTCGTCACCCCTGATTTAGTTAAAAGGTATCATGGTGCTTTCTGATATTTAACTAACTTGTTTATCTCGCCTCTCTGAATATATTCTTTTGAAACACTGCCTCCTGCAAAGAGAAGCGTGTAAAATGGTATTCCTGCACGTTTTTTCCCGCGCGTAATCACTTCAACGTCACATACCCAAGGAAGAGCACCGAACCCATTACTTGGCATTCATGTTCGCCACATTTTAATCTGACTGATTTTTCCCAATGGGGTCGTTCATGGGATGTTTACAGACACAACGGAGGATCTCATAGTGTGAATTGCAGGAGTTGTGGCAAATATCAAAAGCATACTAACATCTTTAAGTACATTCGAAAATCATTTTTCGTCTGTGTAGACGATGCAGTGAAGCTAAAGTGTGCGTACGCACTCGAAACTTCGAAAATCGTTCAACATAGCGAATATTTTTTATCCCTTCAAAATGCTCTCTGATTCTTTCGCTTTCAAACGATACCAAGACGTCGTGAATATTCGAAATATTTCCCAATTTATGTGGATTTCTGTAGAGGTAATTTCACGAAAACTCGAATTTTTTAAACTCATTTTATGAAGAATGATATTTTTCCACTCTGTTGCTTCATTCAAACAATCATAACTCTACAAAAAATGAACCAAATAGGATTATTTATAAATCCAATTATTCTGTATGAAACAACGGAGGTTTTGTGCCTCCATCAAAGTCAGATTCATTGAAATAAATTTTTAATAGCTACTTAAATGTTAAAATGACAGAAAAAATCTCCCTCTTTCTATTCACAGCTGATCAAAAAATTGTTAAAAAAATTAAAACTTGAAAATTTGTAACTTGATGGAGGCAGACCACATGAAGATGGATATTAGGCATAACAAATTAGAATTTAAGATATCAGGTTTCAAAAATATGCTAATTAGCTCATTAAGTATTAATTAATCAATTAAAAATTAGTGTACATTTGTTTTTTCTGACTATTAATGACACACTGTGAAAAAAATGGATTTTTAAAGTAAATTTAAAAAAAATCTAGTGTGTACGAACACCTTAACATTCACAATTTCTAAAAACACGAAAATTAATAAAATAAATTGTTAGTATACATCATAATTATTATTAATATGTTATTTATCGCTTCAGCGTGACTTTGAAGTTTCAAATAAGGTCAAGCTGAGAGGATGAAACTTCCTTTCAACGTGACCACTATATTCTATTTCATTTTTCATTTCTCTTGATGTTCCTATGACAACCCTGTGAGTTTTTCGATCCCTTAACATCCTGTTTGCATCACCACACCTCTAGCATTGCCTTGTTTGTCTTCAGTGTGGTTTTACGTTTTCAGTTTTTTGATTACTTATATAATTAATTTTTATTTGTAAACTTTTGTTGATTTCATTCAAGTGTTTTAGTGATAATAGTTTCTTGTAAATATAAGAGTGGCTTCTTTAAAGTGGCTTTTACATTTTAAAAAACCCAATACAGATTTAAATTTTCAATCTCCGTTTTATAATACTCAATTAGGTTATTAGTTGGCAAACCACTGGCATTTCGATTTGCATTTAAAGATACGAAGTGTTTAAAATATGGCTTAGATCTGCTCTGCTTAGGAATTCCTCCCTTAGCAAAAGTTCAGTGGTTGTATTAGAGTAGAATAAAATTTGATACCTTGATTTATAATGAAGGTACATCATAATGTACAATATATCATGTAGTATTTTTTTTCTGTATCAAACAGCTACAAAAGCAACGCAACATTTGTATTTTCGATTTATTTAACTGTTAAGTAATTCGTAATCTAGTAATGAAATATTACAGGACTATTAACATTACTTGGAATGTTTGTCAGCAAAACACGAATCTGCCAGATAATCGAGCAGCAACTTTCAGCATACTAATTTCTTCTGAAAGTATGCTCTTGTGGTGGTATCGTAATAAGCTAGTAACAGCCATTAAACATTGGTGTTCACTTTTAAATAGGGGATATGTTACGCGGCTGCAAATGTCGTCGCTGTAAGGTCGCGAGTTCGATCCTTGGTGGAATTCAATACTCATCATTGGCGCAACTCCAGAATATAAATCACCACATTGGTGACCTCGGACAATGGACATGCTCTTCGCTCACTATAACGCTTGGAGCTATAAAATCGTTCGTCTCTTCGTAGACTCACTGGTAGGGGAGTATTATGTTGGTATCTTAATAAGCCGTAATAGCCACTAAACTTTGGTGATCACTTTCGTATAGTGGATATGTTACGCGACTGCAAATCGTAAGGTCGCGAGTTCGATCCTCAGCGAAATGCAACCTCTGCATGGCACAATTCCAGCCAACACTATCGGCCATCCTCTTAAATTATTCAATAATTTTCAATAGGACTTTGATTCCATAGGTGCCTCATAAATGCTTCTCAGTGTTTCAATGCTCCGAGTATGGCGGAGGATTCTCGCGATAGGGCTTCCCTCTGGCGTGAAAAAAAGGACTCATAGTAATAAAAAAATTAATTCTAGAGCATGCAAGGAATAGAAATTTGGTTATTAAATCGCAATCAACATTTTTTATATCAACTTTCTCAAAGCACAAGAGATAATTATCATTTAATACAACATGTAGTAATAACACTGGAGCCGTAGTGTAACATGAATGCAGACAAGATCTAAAAATATGCATTTCTTAGGTGCTGCGTCTACCAGCTGAATAGAAAAACCTATTTCACGGATAGTTAGTTCTGAAGACAAATTTGCCAGCGAGGCTTTATTAATTCAACAGTGATTTAAAAACAGCCTGAAATAATTGAATTCTTTGTAAATATAATAAGATTCACTATAGCTATACAAGTTTTTCATATACAAATATACACTGAAGTGACAAAAGTCATGGGATAGCAATATGCAAATATACAGATGGCAGCAGTATCGCAGCGAAAAAGTATAAATGCTCAGTTCGTTTTCCAGAGCTTTCATTTGTGTTCAAGTTATTCATGTGAACAGGTTTTTCGTGATTTATGGCGGCACGACGAGAATTAACAGACTTTGAACGTGGAATGTTAGTTGGAGCTAGACGCATGGGTCATTCCATTGCGGATATCGTTAGTGAATTCAACATTCCGAGATCCACAGTATCAAGAGTGTGCCGAGAGTATGAAATTTCAGTCATCACATCCCATCATGGACAGCGCAGTGGGCGACCACCTGCACTTAACGACCGAGACCGCTGACGCCTGTGTAGAATGGTCAATGTTAATATACACGCAACACTTCGTCAAATAACTGCAGGAATCAATGTGGGACGTACGAGGGACGTGTCCGACAGGACTGTGCGGCGAAATTTGTCTTCTTTGGGCTATGACAGCAGAAGACCGACTCGAGTGCCTTTACTGATAGCACAACATCGCCTGCAGCGACTCTCCTGGGCTCGTGAGCATATCGACTGGTGCCTAGACCAGTGGCAAACCATGGCGTGGTCAGATGAGTCACGATTTCAGTTGTTACGAGCTGATGGTAGAGTTCGAGTGAGGCGCAGACCCCACGAAGCCATGGACCCAAACTGTCAGCAAGGCACTGTTCAAGCTGGTGGTGGCTGCATAATGGTGTGGGCTGTTTTTACATGGCATGGACTCGGTCCTCTGGTGCAACTGAATCGATCATTGACTGGAAATGGTTATGTTCAGCTGCTTGCAGATCACTTGCAGCCATTCATGGACTTCACGTACCCACACAACGATGGGATTTTTATGGATGACAATGCGCCATGTCAGCGGGCCAGAACTGTTCGCGATTGGTTTGAAGAACATTCCGGACAATTCAAGTGCATGATCTGGCCACCTAGATCGCCCGATATGAATCCCATCTAGCATTTATGGGACATCATCGAAAGGTCCGTTCGTGCCCAAACTCCTGCACCATCCACACTTTCACAATTATGGACGTCTATACAGACAGAATGGCTCACTATTCCTGCAGAGGACTTCCAACGACTTGTGGACTCCATGACACGTCGAGTTGTTGCACTTCGCCGGGCAAAAGGAGGACCGACACGATATTTACCGTCATCCCATGACTCTTGTCACTTCAGTGTATAATACTATTACACATCTGATCTTGAAAATACAGGGTGTTTAAAAAAACTTGGACAAAATAATATGGTGAAACCATCATACAATAAAGATCAACAATCACATAGGAACGATTGCCGCAAAAACCGGTAGAGGGTGCTAGAATCACGAGGGGGTGTGAGATACAAACAGGAGCTAAGCAAATGCTCCGTTAACATGTGGGTTGGAATTATAGGAGACTGTTTTCTTGGTCCGTATATTACCCCATAAAGGCTTAACGGTTCCTTTCACCTAACATTCTTACAAGAGGTTCTGCCAGAAATGCCGAAATGATGCCTATTCGTCGACGTATTCGATTTCAATTAGAGGGAGCTCCAGCACCTTTCAGCACAGACGTCAGAGTACGTCTGCAGGAGGCTTTCCATGGCGGCTGGATGAGTCTTGGTGAACCCATTGCATGGCCACCAAGATCACCTGGCCTGTCTTCCCGGGATTTATTCTTATGGGGATTTTTAAAAGGATTTGTGTGTTTCAACAGGATACGTTCGAGACACACAAGGTATCTTCGAGAAGGTGCGCCGTTTCATGGAACGCAGATGTGAGGAGTGTCTCGATGCATTTGGCAAAACCTTTCAGCCTCTTCAATAAGCTCGACATTTGGCTTGCATCAATCACACGTGAGTGAGTGATTATTTATAAAATGATCTGCGATGGTTTTTCTTCTTCTCTTTCTATTGTGCATTATTTGAGACGCCCTATAACGGTTCCAGGCCACAGTGGTGAAACTCTCTTCCAGTGCGATTTTTGATCCTTGCTGTATGGAGAATAAACCATGGCATTTTGTATACGTTTTCATAAACAACCTGCATACAATTTTCAAAAAGCTAAGAGACACCGTCCTCATTAATCAGACGAAAAACAAGCGAAAATTGTACCATTTTGAATGACAAGTCTTTCGTTATACAAAATATATCAGAAACTTGTACAATGTTTCATTTGCAGTTACAATGCCAGACTGCAAAAACTTGTTGTAAGATTTGAATTCCAATAAGTTATTTTCCTTTCACTCAACTCTGCAGAGATCTGCCTTTGCGTCCCCTTGTTGCCTTGTGAAAATGATTGAAATTGATCTCAAAGTTCATCTACAGATATATGAATAAACTTGCATGTGAAAGAAATAATTAAATTTATATATATATTATATATATATATTCAATTCCAACTTATTTTCTTATATTATTTATGATTGGTTGTCGCATTAGTCATCTCAGAACTTAGCGAACAATATAAATATAGGAAGAGTGTGATTAATACAAAATTGCTGGAACCATTGACAGGTGCGTAAGTTTTCACATCAACGCACTCACCTTCTTCTGCAAGATAATTTTGACCTCGAGGGTTCTGCCTTGCTCGCACGCTGCCATGAGGTTGGTCTTTCCGGTGGGTCGTGTCCGGTGGTCGTCGGTGCCCATCATCAGGGGCGGCAAACGGAGAACTGCGCCCCGGCCCTTTCGCCGATCCAACGTGGCGGCTCTCGGGCGGAACCTCCTCACATAGTCGGATCTCGAATCCCACGGACCGACTGGTCCACTGCTGCTGAAATTGGAAAGAAAAAATATCTTACTCAAGGCCTATAAAAATCACAGTTCGTATAATATTTAAAGCATATAAATTCATTCATTAAAGATTTGAATAAATTTTATAACAATTTCCTGCTGCCATCCGCATAATCTAATAGCACAAAAATATAGCACAATACTGTATGACATCGATAAATACCCCCAATATTGTTTAATATTGTTGAATATGATTACTATCATAGAATACAAGCAATATTGCACAATTGAGTGCAACAGACTGTGCTATCAAGGTATTCTGATAGTGCAAAATTATTGTACAGTACTGTATGATATTAATCAATATTCGAAATATTGTTGTTAATTCAAAATGGTATTTCTTCACTCAAAACATCGACGGACCATATTAATACTCCTCATAACACATTCATTGGGTTAAGGATCTCTAAAATAATACTCCTCAAACAAAATCACACCAATTTAAAAAAACAACCATCTTTTATTAAAACACAATTATAAATTGATAGAACAACACAGTAATAAATATATATACAGCTCGTGACACGTAATTGCATTGAGTCACGAGAGTGAGCGAGATGGAGAAATGCGCGTGAACAACTGTTTAACATTTTTTAATATCATAGAATATTGAGCAATATCGCACAATATAGTGCAACAGACTGTGCTAGCAGGGTACCCTGATAGCACTCAAATATTGTACAATATTGTTTGACATTGATCAATATTCGCAATATTGTATAATATTGTGGAATATTGTCTAATATCATATGATATCGCACAAATAATATAATATATGATGTTGATTAATATTCGAAATATTGTTCCGAGAATATTGT
>JAPMOQ010042807.1:0-14072 GCA_026543055.1 Argiope trifasciata
TAAAACTTATCGTAGGTTTAAAAAAGTGTAATAATTCAGTCATAGATAACTAGATTATCAAAATCATTAATTTTATAATACTTCTTTAAATATTGAAATAAATTCCTCAAATAGTAATACATTTTAAAAACAGAGTTCTGAAATACTTTTTTTTAATTTCCATAATAAAAAAATCATATTTTTTTCGGCTTTAAACGATTAATTACTAAAATAAGTTCTGAAAATTACTAAGCAGTGTATTGTTATAGAAAATTGATAAATGTGTAAATCTACAAAATTTTACTTTTTAAGAACTTAAAATAAAAGAATTAAAATAAAACATGATTAAACATGTTCATCATGTAACATGATTAACCATCAATACTTGATAGGTAATTTCATGGACACCTAAGTAATCTAGAAATATTCCAAAAGAACTTTTATTAGAATCACTTTTGTGAACAATAGAATTCGGACTTTGCTGACTTGTCAACAAGAATTCAAAGTTTCTTATGTCTATGAAGGATAATAGTGTAATTTTGTTAATACTTAGTGATTTATTATATTCTTGATACTTAGATTACATTTTCTGGATATTCTTTGTGAGTTCTTTTAACTAATTTTGCATTACAAATTTTTGATATTTATTTTTAATAGATATTACGATATTTAATTTTAGACAGGATTTAAATTGACAGTTTTTAAGGAATATAATAAACATTCTTGTTCTTTGTGTTTTTAAAGAAATGCATCTAATTTTAATTCGGGTGGTTAGAGATATCTTGAAATCCAATTTCGAAATTGAAAGTAGTGACTAAGATTTCTTAAACGAGATTAAAAAGGAAAAATCTAATTTAAATAATTGCTTTAATGTTAAGTTATTAGTTCCCCCCCTAAAAAAACTAATAAACACATCAAAAGATATTGTTTAAAATGCGTTTAATGTAGAAAATTCGAATAAAAATGTTAAAATAGCTTTTATCATGAATCAAAAGAAATTGATTGGAATTTTAAAATCCCTTTTATGGAAATGCTTGGGAATGAATGCAAACACCTAGAACTTTCTTTGAACGTACTCAGAGAAGTTCCATAGCAAAATGCGGAAATTTCCTTTTTAAAAGAAGGATTTAATGGAGTGCATTTAGAAGACAGTTAAAACAGCCATTAGTATGATTTTTTATAGCAGAATTCTTAATTTAGCTGAGAATTAAAAGTTTTAAAAAATTATTCACATTTTTTTTTTTAAATATCCCATTATAATTTGTTACGTAACCGTATTGTTGAAGATAATGACGACATTAGCAGTCATGTTTAAATCGAATTAAAAATGATATCTTCGGTAACTTAATATTTTCCTTTTCTGCTATTTCACATTCTGCATTTAAAAATTAGCAAGATTTTCTATGCTCATTTCAGAGGACTTCCTTTCTATTAAATACACATTTTTCGTACTATAAAATGTTCTTTTTTAACAAATATTTTTGACACATAAAATTTGGTATATGTTAATTATGTTATATTAATAAAATATGTTAAACAATATTAATAACTATCAATGGTTATCAAGAATAAATTAATATATCTGAAAATACTTTTAAAAATTTAAAAGTGCATTGTATATAATTTCTATAAAAAAAATAAATGCATATAATTACTTCCAGTAAAAGTAAATGAAAGGGATTTTAAAGAGTACATACACTGCTTTTTCAAAAGTCATGGGATGACTGTTAATATCGTGTCGGTCCTCCTTTTGCCCGGCGAAGTGCAACAACTCGACGTGTCATGGAGTCCACAAGTCGTTGGAAGTCCTCTGCAGGAATATTGAGCCATGCTGTCTGTAAAGACGTCTATAATTGTGAAAGTGTGGATGGTGCAGGAGTTTGGGCACGAACGGACCTTTCGATGATGTCCCATAAATGCTCGATGGGATTCATATCGGGCGATATAGGTGGCCAGATCATGCGCTGGAACTGTCCGGAATGTTCTTCAAACCAATCGCGAACAGTTCTGGCCCGGTTACATGGCGCATTGTCTTCCATAAAAATCCCATCGTTGTGTGGGTACATGAAGTCCATGAATCGCTGAAAGTGATCTGCAAGCAGCTGAACATAACCATTTCCAGTCAATGATCGGTTCAGTTGCACCAGAGGACCGAGTCCATGCCATGTCAAAACAGCCCACACCATTATGCAGCCACCACCAGCTTGAACAGTGCCTTGCTGACAGTTTGGATCCATGGCTTCGTGGGGTCTACGCCACACTCGAACTCTACCATCAGCTCGTAACAACTGAAATCGTGACTCATCTGACCACGCCACGGTTTTCCACTGTTCTAGGGACCAGTCGATATGCTGACGAGCCCAGGAGAGTCGCTGCAAACGATGTCGTGCTGTCAGTAAAGGCACTCGAGTCGGTCTTCTGCTGTCATAGCCCAAGGAAGACAAATTTCGCCGCACAGTCCTATCGGACACGTCCCTCGTACGTCCCACATTGTTCATGCAGTTATTTGACGAAGTGTTGCGTGTCTATTAACATTGACCCTTCTACACAGACGTCGGCGGTCTCGGTCGTTAAGTGCAAGTGGTCGCCCACTGCGCTGTCCATGATGGGATGTGATGCTTGAAATTTCATACTCTCGGCACACTCTTGATACTGTGAATCTCGGAATGCTGAATTCACTAACGATATCCGCAATGGAATGACCCATGCGTCTAGCTCCAACTAACATTCCACGTTCAAAGTCTGTTAATTCTCGTCGTGCCGCCATAAATCACGAAAAACCTGTTCATATGAATAACTTGAACAAAAATGAAAGCTCTGGAAAACGAACTGCGCATTTATACTTTTTCGGTGCGATACTACTGCCATCTGTATATTTGCATATTGCTGTCCTATGACTTTTGTCACTTCAATGTAATTCTAAAATAGGTGACGAGCAAAATAGATGAATATTTGAATTTTCCACTTGGTTTATGTCAAAAGGTTAGAATTTTCTGTCTGCAGTATGAAGATTATGGGCATTTAACTGAAATAATTTCATTAGAATCACAGAAAGATTTAAAAACCTGAAATAGTTCCATCACAGGGGATTTAAAATGAAAATAGAAGAAAATACAGTTAAAACTCATAATTGTAGAGTTCTATCTGTTCTAAATTAACGATGAAATTCTGGTGAAGCTTGTATACTATTTTTAACCTCTTCTCTTCTGTGCTAAGGTTTGTCTCTTTTGAAGAGCGGTATGACCTTACTTGTAGACTTTGGCACTTCTTTTCATGGAAAATCCATAAAGTTAAATGCTAAATGATGTTTTTTTTATTCTTTTCTGTTACATTCCCTACTGAATAATGACTTTTTTCTCCAAGTTTTTTTTCTTTCTGTAGAAAACGATAAAAGACAAATTCCTAAAAATACATTATTTGTTGCCTCTCGGAGAGCTGTATTTTCGTAATTATTGCAGTGAAGTTTTAAAACAGTTATCACTTTTTTTTTAATGGCAAACTGCTAATGTCTCGAAAGTTGCATCTAAATGGAAAAAATTATTTTTAAGTTTTTGTTGCTTGAGTTTATAAAGGTTTGTCTGCAAAAAAATAGATTTAGTTTTAATTTTGTTGCTAATATTTCATTTAAAGGGTTTTTTCTAAAACTTTCTAATAAATGCTTGATTTTTATTAATTTATCAAAAGTTATCGGCAATGAAAAAAATATATTAATATTAATTAATCCTGAATGCTTATCACAATAAAAGGATTTATTTTTATATATTAATCATTTAAAATTTTGCAACTAACTAAAAATGATTAAGCAACCTTAAGTATTAGCTAATAATAATGTAATTATTGTAGAATTTCAATTATTTTAATTTTAAATTTTTACTCAACAAGAATAATAAAGCAGTTTTAGAAGTATGCTGATATATTTATTCAATAGAGTTTTCTTCTTATTAAATAATTCTATCAGACTTTTTCAATCATAAGAAAATATAATTAACAAATATTATTCTGAATTCAAAGAAGATGTGTTTAATCATTTAACTGATTTTCCCGAGTGCTATACGCGCATCTGTTTATCGAATTTCGACAGCTGTAAGCAGAAAATTCAACCTTCATAATGATTATAATTCAATATTAAAATTACTTCGAATGCTTAGATAAGTCAAATATTCAATGAATTTCCATATGAATCAAAATTAAAAAAAAATATTCCCAAAATGGAAGGTGTCATCTTATAAGATGGTAAAGAAAATAAAACAGTTAAAAGACATATTTTCCATCCAATATATTGTTACGATCCTGTGGTTTTGCTTTCCCGCGCAAATACTGTCAATGTAAGGAAGACAGATTGACAGTAATGTGTATTGAATAGTGAATGGGTGTGACGTCAGAGGTCCCAAGGCTTGGCGACAAACTTGGCGATCATTTGTTGACTTGGCGACGAATTTAGCGACTTTGATGACAAAATGGAAAGTACCCGAAACATCGAGAATTTTCCCGATCCGTCCACTAGGAGCCGAGATCCAGCTAGAACGCTCCTGATTGGTCCAGAAAACGTTAGCCCCGCCTACCACCGGTATATATAAGGAAGAGGGCTCCAGTCGCCGTCGGGAACGGAGCTGTCCCGAATTGAGGAATAGTCCCGTTGTACGAAGTAGTGAGTCGACAGCAAAGGCAAGAAGAGACAAAGGAATAGTTCAGCCTGTTCTGGAGAGACCCAGGACGTGTAAAGCGAATCCCATAAAGATTCCCTCTCCGGCTGAATACTGTCTGCCCGCTCTGTGGACATTGTCACTACAGAATTTCTGCCTGTGGACTACTATCTGCAGTGTGTTGTCCTGTGTGTACGTCTCTGCTGTAAATAGCTATCTCCTGTACATATTTGTGTTGTGAATATTTGTCGTCTGTGTGCTGTCCTGTCCCCGGCCTGTAAATAAACGTCTGTGTTGTGTTCGTCAACTAAAGGACTGATCATTGTCTTCGTGTTCGTCATCATCTCTAACACCATACACAACCACTATATACAAGGTAAAAAGAACCCAACGGATTTTTAGGATTAATATAGGAAATCCGTAACAATATAACAGTTTCTTAAATTATTTAAAAAAAGCATAATAATGCTAATTTCTACAAAGAAAAATATTTTAAATTTATTTTTGATCATTATATATTTTTCTTTGCCCATTGCTCTTTTATTTATTACGTTGAATTTATCTAATTAGCCCAAATTCTACCAGGTCATATTTTTTTTTTTGCTAAAGATAGAAATAAATATATTTTTAACTCTATATGTATTTTCTCGGGTCTTAATAGATTACTAAATTTTGTAAAAGTTCCGATCGAAAAACATTAACAATATCTAAATTATTTTGTTTCTAAAATATAAACTGCTAGGAATTTAATAGACAAATAAAAATTTCGATATCAACAAAAGAAATCAGAAGAATTTAATAATGTCTTTGTTTCCAAATAGCAAATAAATGAATTTTCTAGTAATTATAATAATACAGTTGGATTAAAATGAAGAAACTGTGCAGAATTTTAATTTCCTTTTAAATCGTCTTCTGAATGAACTTTTATAGTTCGGTGTAAATATTTCAGAGCAACGAAGCAACCAATTATTTTACTTTTCTAATTTTAGTTTTGAAGTCACACAAAGACTCATTGGAAATATACGTCATCGGTTTTCTACTTTCCAAGGAGGCTACGGCTGCCTGATGGCAAGGTCTTCGCTGCGGAACAGAAGAATTTCATTCTCGAGACCCGATTCCTCAGAGGAACCGTCGTATAAGCTTGTCTGGTGCACGTTAAATCGGTCGGGACCACATGTCCTCCCACTACCCAGATAGCACAGTCTGTTGCACTATATTGTACAATATTATGATATAATATATGATATCAAGGTATCCGACTACGTTCGAAGGAAATTTTTTTAAAAAACTAGAATTTTTAAAAAATATTTAAATTTATGATTTATATACAATTTATGATTTATGTAGAGATTTAATCAGGTCATTGCAGTTAAACATTTAGTTTTGCTGTTAAATATTTTTCCAATTTTTTGCAATAGATTTCGCCACGGGTATTAAAATATCGCTGAACCTCAACCCAAGACGTGGGACGTCAGAATTTGAGAAAGAGTGAACTGCGCATTCGCTCGCCGGACGGGTTACCAGAGAGGGTGTCGTGTCGTTTCGATCATGTCTCTTGTAAAAACATAACGTAGTTTCGCCTTGAAACAATTGTTGACTATTCTTGGTGGCATCTATGGGTGATACTTTTTCTTTTCTCTATTGTAAATAGTTCTGTTGTAATTGTAAATGTCTTTTTCTTTACTGTAAATAAATAGCTTTCATATTCAAAAGCTTCCTTTTCTTCATTCAGTGACCCTAGACACTGAACTAAATGTGGTTGGATGGGCATTCTGTCCCAATTCCTACACACACACACACACACATATATATATATATATATACAACAAAATTATTTGTAAATATAATATATTTTAAGAAATAGAAAAATTTGTATTAATTCTAATGAAAATTCACCAAACGATTAACAACACAAAATGGCAATGCAGCAGTCCTATTTTTCTTTGTAAACAAGTTATAGAATATAATGATGAATATAAAGAACTAAAATCTAAAAAAATAATTTGAGATGCAAAGACGTTATGGATAAAAATATAAGTTTATGTACGTTTTTGTCCATAAATCAACAACTTAATTCTTCTAAAAACATCTATAAATGAAAACGTATTTCACCAACAATAAAGCTTTTGGTTCATTTCATTTCCCATATTATTTAAAACACACACTGCAATTTTTATGTAAATACCTCCATTAGTTTTTGAAACATTATGTTAACTGTGCATAATTTTTATGAAAATGGAAGTTAAAGACACATTTTAGCTGTAAAAGTAGGTGACCCTGGGTGATAGGTCAAGTCTTCCTTTTCCTAGAAAAGATAAACTATTTCCGAAAAATAAAGATCTTAATTACAAGAAATAGGAATGAAAATCAAATTCGCCAATGTGATTGAAAACCAGTGTGTTTAAAGTATTCCGATACCTTGAGCAATATTAAACAATATTGCTAATATTGATCAATGACATACAATGTTGTACAATGTTTGTTAATACTAGGGTGGTGTGGTGATGAAATTTGGAGAGGGGTTGTTCAGGTATCGTCCTCATCATCTGACTGCTGTTTAAAATTACGAGTTCATTTCCAAAATATCCAAAACCGGACGCTTATTGCTTCAAAACAGGACTTTAATATAACGAAATTAATCAATCTACTTTCCAAATAAATCCATATATTAATTGGGCAATTTTTTGATATGATTGATTCAATTTTATCTACCGAGTAACGCCGTGAGCCCATGATTCCAAACCAATGACTGTCACAAGAATACCTTCATAATTTTAAAACTGTTATACTATTTTAAACCGTAGTCTTACGTCGAGAACGGCATTAGCTGTTGTTGTTACTATTATGCCTGTGTTAATACGAAAATGGGTATCAGTGACTTTTGAGGGTAAAGACCCCTGAACACCCGAAGGCAGGAGTCTGACTTCTGGCTCAAACGAAGATGACGACGCACACACATTCGCTTGCACAATCACTTTTTACAGGGGGGATCATTCACGCATCTTGGTGATAGAACACAAGGGAAGAACAACCATGTCCGAACCAGGGACGCTCAGATCATGGGGAAAACGCACTACCCTATAGCTAGGACGCCGGCACGACGTTAGTTGAAGATTTCTAACACAACTGGCTTCACTTGTCTCTGTGCTGAAAATTGTTCATGCTACATGTAGCTCCTAACTCGCCTACAAGCGATTATGATAGAGATAGAAAATTTAGCTCGCAGTTTTATTATCTGAATTGTAAATTTAAGTTAAATTTTGAAAAAAATCCTTCAAACGGTTACTCAGCAGTTGTATGTGCTTTCGTATGAATGCAGATGGAATAACTGAGAAGTGCTTTCTAAAAAAGTTGTATATGATCTGAATAATAAAATTCAAGCTTTTTTTAAAAACTTTGGTTAATTATTAATTATTCACGGAAAGAGGCTGACAAATTTACTCAGTATCCTTGACAATTATTTGACGAAGGACTACTAAAACTCAAAAATGTTTGTACTGGAAATAAAAATGGACATAAATGAATTCACGATCTTGCTGTTGGCCTAGAATTTTAAGATCTTAGGAGAGGGGAGAGCAAAACATCCAAGAAACTACTAGGTTATCTGAATGATTTTAAATTATTTCATTTTAATTTTAAAAAGAACACTAATTTACTAAATTAATTTAATGCCAATTAAATTTTATTTACTTTTTCCAATCATAGATTTTACTCCAAAGCTTTTTAGCAACGATTTGAAAGATGTTAGATTAGCGTCAAGATAGTTAACTTACAGATGGCTATCGGATTCGAAACTCGATTCTTTCAAAAATTTCCGATGCGTAATTAGGAATTTGATATTTATCTAAGTCACATACATCTATTTAAACAAGGTGAATACTAAATTTGAAGCAGGATGCCAATTATTTTGATGTATTATGGAAATTTGATGACAGGCTGATGATTTAAATCCTTCTAATCAATTTTCTAAATTATGAGGTTGTGCATTCTTAAAGTTCAGACTCGGACGTAACCCCTAGACAAAAGTGTACACACCGATCTGGAAGTTGTTATGTGGCGTATGAATTTACCATCACATTACATCCTGTTGGAGTGAGTTGGAGATGAGACGAACGTTTTAATCGTGCCAAGCGTTATAGCGGGTGCTGAACGTTTTTATAGTGCCAAGTGTTATGGCCGCTTTTCCTAAAGGCAGAGGGTGCTTCAAAGGTTGCGTTTTGTTAATTCAAAACCGGGATCACCAATGTGCATTCTTGAGTTTCTGTTCCATTGGGTTTGTAGCCGCAGGACTTAACCCCTAGGCAAAAGTGCACACTCCAGTCTGGGAGTTGTTATGTGGCTTATAAATTTACCACACCGTTAATCCTCCAATGATTGGGCCGTGGTGGCCTGTTGGTAAGGTCTTGGCTTCCGAACCAAAGGGTTTTCAAGTATGAAACCGGATTCAAACGAAGAACTGTCTTGTAATTGGACCCGTCGCGCGTCAAACATTCTCATCATCTGACAGTCGTTTAAAATAGCAATGCTCTTCCCAAAATAACCCATTTCTTTACTACGGGACGTTAATATAACTAAACTAAACTATCTCCATTTCATTTCAAAACATGGCATTATTATGACTAAAAACACAAAATTCAAACTCGGACGAAATTTGTAACCCATAAATTAGATTTCCTTTTTAAAATGATAGTTAATACATGCCAGCTGCATATACTATAATTTAAATATTTAGAAGATATTTTAAATATTGATTAATTCAATTTCGCATTTGCTGTTGGGATTTTTCGTCCTTTGTTAGAGATAATTTGTGCATGCTGTTAAAAAATTTAACGACAATGCAAATCAAAAAGTATGTTGAGAGTTAAAAATATAAGAATATTTTGCATAAAATAATAATAATAGCTGAAGTAAATGATTCAGAATGTCTCAAAATAAAATAAAAAATGAATCGAAATATTTGCTTTTCAGAGTAACTATCCAAAACTCTAAGCAAAGATAAACTCACAACTATAGATGTAACTGATAATAAACATTAAAAAAATCTTTTATAATGAGTTAAAAATGGATATCTTTTATAAGTGTGTTAAAACAATTCTGTCCGTTAGTTAGCTCCTCCTTTTTTAGTTTCTTAAAATTTAATATTATAAATATAATGGATTCTTCAAATTGATTTCCCTCAAATTTCTTATTAGGTGATGCAACTCTTGAGAAAACAAAATTTTAAAATTAATTTTTGGAATTATACTTATGATTTGTAAATAATAACATACTTTTTTTTCGATAATATAACAGTGTTCCAAGTTTCAGATCTTTAGCAAATTCAAGAAGTGACTGGAAAAATCCATGACAATATTCCTTTTTTAAAACATAAAACAAATAAAATTATTTTTAAAAAAAGTGAAAATAGTGGCAGTATTATAATCGTTGAGTAACATATTTTTTTTTAATTCAATGGCTCTTCAAATCTAAATAAGAATTTTAAAAATAATTTTATCTTGATTAACCACCTATAAAGCATAATTGCGAGGCTCTGACACATTTTTCATGGTTAACTCAAGATAAATTGATGACTTAAATACTAAAATATCAAAATATCATTAAATTTCTATTTAATTTATGAAATAAGAGGTAGTAAATATACTGACCAGAGATCGTTCAGGGAAAACTGAAAGTGAAGGGTAAGAATATCATCGAATGTTTCTTGGTAAGTATATTTGCCAATCAGTTTTAGGTAATATAAAACGATTTTATACATTTTTTTTTTAAATTTAGAAATCTTGAATTCAAATTCAGGAACATCTAATATTAATATATGAAATTCATTTTGCATTTAATAGATTAAGTAAGCGGTAATCTACATTGAATAAAACTAAGGTTGTCGCAATCTGATGTAGTTGTATTAATTTCATCTCATCCATGTTTTACTTTAAGAAATAAACTAAAGTTTCTTAAATTACAGTATTCAAATAATCAATACATCAAAAATAAAGTCAAAATATGTATAAAATCTTTAACAGGGAGATTCCAAATTTAAAGAAATTCCAGTTTTATTAACAAATCATTCTAATGAATATTGTTACGGATTTCCTACATCCTTAAATCCGTCGGGTTCCTTTTACCTTGTATATAGTGGGTGTGTATGGTGTTAGATGAAGATGCACACACAGTGATCAGTCCTGTAGTTTACGAACACAACACAGACGTTTATTTACAGGACGAAGTCAGGACAGCACACAGATGACAAATATTTACACACAACTATGTACAGGAGACAACTATTTACAGCCGAGATGAACACACAGGACAACACACAGCAGATAGTAGTCCACAGACAGAAATTTTGTAGTGAAAAATGGCCACAGCTCACAGAGCGGCCAGACAGGATTCATCCGGAGAGGGAACCTTTAAGGGATTCACTTTACACCACCTGGGTCTCTCCAGAACAGGCTGAAATTATTCCTCTATCTTTTCTTGCCTTTGCTGTCGACTCAGTACTTCGCACAACGGGACTACTCCTCAGTTCAGGACAGCTCCATTCCTGACGACGGCACATCGGGCTACGACACCGGCTTCGGCAGTATATGCCGCACAGCAGTTCACCGTTCACGACTCCTCATTTCAAGACCTCTATATCTCTAGGTCTTCACGATAAACTCCGACACGTTACTTGTCTTCTTCGTTGAACACTAGATCGTTCAGCTTCGGCTTCTCTCCACTGCGGTACTTCGGCTTAACTCCACTTGATTCTTCTTTAGATCCTCTTTCTCTTTTCTCCCCTGCTCCGCTTCGACTTGACTGACTCTCACAAGGACACAAGGAATAGAATTTGGGGCGTCATCCCCGATCGACTAGAAACTTGTAAACAGATCGAAATGGTTTGTACATGGGTGAGGAAGGTCTGGAAATGAAGTTGGGTGCACAGGATAATCGTATTAAGAAGGATTTGTGAGGATGTCGCTGTGGTCCAATCAGAGGCTTGGATCTACGGCAGGGCGTGGCTATTTGGAGTTGGGTCTTCTTGTAGGAGAACGTTAATGATGATTAGTAGTTTTTCTTGTTTATTCTTTGCTTTCCTGCACTGTTGAATGGCTTCAAGAATGTTGGGGAATTCAGTTAGGAGGTCTTTAATTTCTTTGAGATCATTTAGGTAGTTTTTCATTTCTAGGAAGTCGGTTGAATCGGGTCTTGAAAAGGCTTGAGGGGGCTATCGACGTCTGGGTTCTTGGTTGAAATGGATACTTGTTACTAGTATAGGAGGGATGGTTTCATTATTATTAGCTGTAGCAGCTGCATAGGATCTTCTTGGCTTGACCTCAGTAGGTTTTTGTAGTCTTGGGATGGCTAGGCAACCTTTCCAAGCGGCTAGGTGGCATGTCATTTTGCAATTTATACATACTGGGCTTGAAATCTTTTCCTTAATTTGGCAGTCTCGGGTGGGGTGTTCTACGTTGCATTTAATGCAGCGGGGTTTGATCCGGCAGTTTCTGGCTGAATGGTGGAATCCGGAGCAGTTGTAGCATATTGCCGCAGTGGTTTTATTTCTGTATGGTTCAATTTTAACGGTCAGGAAACAGAGATGGTTTATGTTATAAATATTTTTATAACTGCCTATTTTTCTAACTTCTGCAAGGAATAGCGGTAGGGGGGAGTTTGTTCTGAAGTTTTTCATCTGGCTGATTCTCTGGATATGGAGGTTGTTAGTTTCAAGGTCTGTCTTGATATCATCAGTATTGCAGTTGATGGGGAGGCCTCTGATAACAATTTTGATGGGTCTTTCTTCTGGGGATTCGTTAAGGATGAAATCTTGTTTTTTCAGTTGGTGAAAGTTGATGATTTCTGGCCTGTCTTTTTCAGTTTTCGGTTTTATTTGAATGTAGCCGCCTTGATATTTATTTTCGGTTTTTGGATGGTTCCTTTGTATTTCTCGGAGGATGACATTGTAGTTCTTTTTTAGGACTAGGCTGATGGAAACTGGGGTTTTTACCAAGTTGTCGTTTATTTCTTTTAGGAGGGAAAATTGGTTATCTGTGCTGATTTGAAAATTATTTTCCAAGCAGAGCTTTTTTGCAGCTTTTCTTGGGGAGACTGGTCTAAAGTTTTCGTTATTTTTGGGTGATTTTGTGCCATCGGGAGAGGTCATGGTAACATCGGAGATAGGTTTGGTTGGTGTGCAATTTTCTTTTGGGGTGGCGCGGAGTTCTCTATATGCCCAGTTGATAGGATTTTCTTGGTTTATCATTGTTGACTCCTTTGGTGAGTCGTCGTAGAAAATTATATTTCCGTCGGCATCTATTTCTTCTCTAAAGGGCTTGATTTTGGGTAGTGGCTCTTTGCAGGGTAAACAGTAGCCTACTATTATAAGGGTGTTCTCACCACAAGCGGTGCAAATAACTTTTCTGTGAATCACTTCGCTGAGCGCTGTTCTGGCGTCCATATACTTCGACTAACAGAGCTGTACCTAATGTACCTAATGACCTATCGACTGACTCTCTCTGCAGTCACCTGCTTTATATATACCAACGGTAGGCGGGCTAACACCTTCTGGGCCTATCAGGAGCGTTCTCGATGTATCTCGGCTCGTAGTGGACGGATCGGGAAAATTCTCGATGTTTCGGGTACTTTCCATTTTGTCGCCAAAGTCACCGCGAAGTCGCCAAATGGTCGCCAAGCCTTGGGACCTCTGACGTCACACCCATTCACTATTCAATACACATTACTGTCAATCTGTCTTTCTTACGATGACAGTATTAGCGCGGGAAAGCAAAACCACAGGTTCGTAACAATATAGAAATGAAAAAAGGAAAATTAAGAGAATTCAAATGATTGCTATTAATTATAAGAATATCTTAGACATAAGAAACAAAATGCAGCGGTGTTTCACGGCTGGAATTTTTTCTGGACTTAACATTTAATGGCAAATTCTGAAATTTAATGTTACTACAAAAGCTTTGTTTCGTCAACTGGCAGTGGTAAGCATATTCTCCACTCTTGAATTTAAATTATATTTAACTTTAGAGTTAATTGTTTCAGAGCTATTAAATTATTCTATCGAATTTCAGGCCTCTGATTATTCTATTTATCATTATTTCCTAAACTCTCATATAAAAAAAAAACTATTTAACAGTTTAGAATAGAACAGAACAGATAATAATAAATAGTTAGAGCAGTTAACAGAATGGATAACTATGAATAGTAAGAACAGCTAAACATAATAGATAATTATAAATAGTTAGAATAGTTAAACAGAATGTATAATTATAAATAGTTAGGACAGTTAAACCGAATAGATACTAATAAATAGTTAGAACAGTTAAACATAATACAGGGAGGCCCAGAAGTCACTTTAAATTTTGAAAATTAAATAACTTTTTTTCTATTAATATATTACTTTTTCTCTTTTCAAAATTAAAAAATATAATCCCTGGAAATTTTTGGCATGGATAAGTTTAC
>JAPMOQ010042811.1:0-23508 GCA_026543055.1 Argiope trifasciata
GACACAATTACGCCATTGAGAGATAACACTGGATAACGGAAGCTAAAAGGTTGTTTGGTCTAGCAGTTCATTTGCAACTGAAGCGCCATCTGGTTGGGGAGTAAATAGCAGGATATAATTTACAGTAGTGGGAAGGAATAGACAAATTTTTTCACCGAAGAAAGTTGCTTCGGTTAAAATTGTTTTCGTTACTGACATAAAAGCGAAAGATCGAAGTCTTGGAAGCCGATTATTATCCTTTTTTTTTTTTTTCTTCATTTTCTTGTTTCTGATTTCACCTAAAGTGAACATTAGAAGTTGCATACCATGTTTGCCAGCTTCGGGTTTGAAGCCGGTCTAGGAAAATTGCCGTAATTTCATACGGTCTACACTCAACTTACCAAGCATTTCAATCATTTCGCCTCTAGGGTTTTGAAGTGGAAAGTATTTATAATGTATCAGAAATAGGAAATTTAACTAAAGTGGTAATCTAATCAAAACAATGCAAAATTCTCGACAGAATTGTCATGGTTAGCATATTCCTTTATTAAATTATTTTTCAGTTCATTGATATTTCATCTTCTAGTTGGCACGGTACATTTTTTTTCTTTCAAAAGCCATTTTCTTGAATTGCCATAAGCGTCTGAAGTAAATAAATTCTGAAGAATTGTATGGGAAGATTGAGCTCTATATATGCATGCTTTCAAACAAAAACATGCATTATAAATTTTTACATTTACTTTTTATCTTAGAACGAACAATTTGAATGAAGTCTATATAAATGAAAATGAAGGTTTGTCTGTATGTCTCATGCGTTACCGTACCGCTCATTCGATTGCAGTTACACTTTGTATACATATTACTTGCACTTATTTGTTTCTGCTGAGGATGGAAAAATAAAAAAATAGTGCCAGCTTTGGTCTTGAACAATGGTTTAAAAATATATAATTAATATTATTTATGCTTCTCCCTTATTTATCACTCAATTTCAATGAATGTATAAATTTTCGATACGAAGATAAATAATGTTCTTTCTATCATTCCTAATTAAACAAGACAACTATTTTAAATTTCAAACGATATTTCTGAAATTATTTCTTCTGTGGCAGCAACGCGCTGAGTACCAGTTAGTTTTAAATAAATAAATTGAAAAACAGAGTGAAACAAAATTTCATTAAACAAAATAGTTTTCAAAAATAAAAACGTGTAAAATTAAACTGTTTAAATCACTATTTTGGAAGAAGCTTTCAACTACGTCTAATGCCGCTATAAGGTTTGGCTATAACAATTCATGGAATAGTGCAAAGTGTTGAACCGAAGTTATTGATGGAGAGAAAAATTTCAGATTTAATGTTTGAACTTTAATGAGAAGTAATAATGGTTACTGATGGAGAATTACTGTTTAAATAAAATAACAAGAGGGAATTTAAATCTATTTTGCATTAAAAAAATTGAAGTACATAATATTATTGAAGAGGAAACGAAGAAGATACATTTATTTTAAGTGTTTTCCAACATTTTTTTAAAAAGTGTATTGACATTGCGTCTACCCATTATTTCTCTCAATGTATGGTCAAACTTATTATTAAGATCTAATAATGTAATTCTTTCCGTTTACAAGTGCATAGAAAACTACTATAACCATTGAATTGACCTTAATATCAGAAAAGATTTCCCTGCCATCATAATTTTTCTTTTAAGTTTCCGAGCATTATCGTAGAGCAAAATGTTTTATTCATCAAAAGGTTTTGACTGATTTTATGATCATATATTCAATTCTGAATATTATATATGTTTATTTCAATACCTCCAGATTTCGTCCCCCCAAAAAAATGGGCTTTTGTTAAAATCTTACTTGGAAATTAAGCCGTACTGGTAACTATTAAGCTATATGATAAATATTTTAGACTGCGTCATTTATTTACTTGCTAGTATTATATTAGGGACAAAGTATTATAAAAAGGATATTTATATTATAAAGAGATGCAATAATTAAATTCTAACTACTGCAACTAAAAGAAAATGGAATGTTTAAATTTTCTTTGTTAAAAAATAATTTAAATAAGTCACTCCATCTAGTTCAAGTTTTAAAAAAAAGGCTTAGATTTTTTAACGGTAAATTTCTATATGCTTTTTTTTCTCCTTAGTTTTTTTTGTTGTTGTTGTAGTTGTTTTGTTTTGTTTTCATTTGCAGCTACAGCTTATAGTGTAGATGTTAGATAATCAATGCAATGGCAGGTCTAAAACTGGACAAATGACAATAATCAGCACTCAGTATACAGGCCCTACAATCTTTCTGCTATAGGTTTTTTTTTGTCATGTCCGTGTTTTCACGGAAAGGGGGTGCTGTAGCTTCTGAGGGTAAAGACCCCTGAGCACCCAGAGGGCAGAAGTCTGACTTGTAGCTCACACACACGACACACAACCCTTTTTACGGGGCAGTCGAACTCATTTATACACTCATTTATCCATGCGCAAGTCTGAATTTAGATTCAAATCAGAGACCGACTCATCCCTGATTCAGTGCCCCCAGAGGTATCGTTTTGTTATGGGAACTTGGAGGACTTTGCAGTCTCGACATATTTAACATGCCCCAACAGCCATTAGCCAACACGGCGGTCTTTGGCCGAGACGAGGACAGAACCCGCGACCTTTCGGTTACGAGACTGACACTGTACCAACCAAGCTACCGCGGCCCTTGCGGGTTATTTGAAACAGTTATATTAAATGCAAGAGACAAACATACGTGTTCTAGTGATAAAGTAATTGAAATGATGGAATTTTTGATGTTGTAGTAGTGGTTCACATATATCGTTTAACTGTGGAATTTTTTGATAACATTTCGTTTTTCAGACGCCATTGCAAATTTTTATTTTAATGCGATGATAGCACAAGGTATTTTGTTAATACTTTTTTATAATTTAACGTTATAACAGCAATTTCAAAAGGTTCGAAAGCTATTTAACCCAGTATTGATCTGAGTCGCATAAATATGGAGGACTTGAATTACACTACTTTCGCGGTGTTTTGTTTTAATTTCCTTATTCTTCTTCAAGCCGTGCAGGTAATAAAACGAAGTTATCTTCCTTTGCTTTCGAGAATTAAAAACTAAATCACGCAGTTGATTATTTGACGCAATAGCAACATAGTTTAAATTTCAATCAATAAATCTAAAATATTTTTAACAATGCGATAAAAAATATGCTAATCTTTATTTATACTTATAACAAAGTTACATGTGTTTGTGTGTGTATTGGTGCTCTACAAGCCCAGCTATGAAATTTGGTAAGTGTATACCTAGGGGGTCAAAAATGTGCACTTCGGAGAGATTTTTTCAAATTTTTTATTAGAATTTGAATTAATTAAAAATTAAGAGAAAATTCGAAGTTTTTCCACCATAACTTTTGAAATTTTAACCGCACAAAACTGACTTTTATATCATATTAAAGATTTTAAAAAATATCTTTTTAGTGATATTAATATTTTAATCAACAAGTTAAATTTTTATCTTTAATGATCTTTTAAATAATTTAATTATATTTTTCGACAATAAAAATTAATTTTAAGCTGAACGCTCGCGTTGTGAGTGAAGGGGGGAATTAATAAAATAAACATATAAAAATGTAGTTTTCAGCATGTTTCTATATGAAATGAAATAAACATGAAATAAGTATTGCAACGTCGTGATGTTTCGGTGTTCCGCGGTGTGACAAAGTGGTCACGAGCACCTCCACATCATAATTTGGAATAGAAACTTTAATTTGTAATATTTAGGGAAAGTTAAATTTAATTAAACTAGTTTAGACGAGCGCCGTAAAGCTCTAACGTCATGAAATTTGGAATTTAATATTTTTCCTTTTATTTTTCCATAATGGATTGATAGTAATTAATATAAAATAATTTTTTAGACTATTTATGGGGTAATTGAGAGAAATAATTAATGGAGTTACGTTGCACTTGCTTTTTCTATTGGGACTGATCTATTTTGCTTATTTAGTTTGAACAATTTCCGGAACATCGCGCGTGCAGCTCATCGTAGCTGTCTTTGCCGAAACAGGTAAAAATTTTGAGAAAAGTTAATCCACCAAATTGGTAACAAGTTAATTAATTCTCAGCTTTTTCACTGAGGGAAAGTTGATATAGACATTGTCTAGTGCAGCTCTGGGTCTTTTTAGAGCTACGCACAGCAGGATCGTATGCAGGTAGTATTAATAACTTGTTACGAATCTGGGGCAGTTTGTCGAAGAACTTCAACGACGTTCTTCTGATAAATTCCGAAACAGGTTCAATTTTGAGGTCGTGGTGTAGAATTTTTCTCCTGACGTACCAGGGAGCGTTCGCAATCGTTCTCAGGTGCCGATTTTGAAAAACTTGCAACCTCTGAATGTTGGTGGCACTTGTGGCCCCCCATATTTGGGAGCCGTACATCAATATTGGTCTTAAAATTCCTTTGTAGAGCAAGCAGAAGCTTGAGCCTAATCGAGAGCTTTCTGGAAATTAAGCTATTGAGTTTTTTACTCATACCTGCTGCTTTGTTGAGGGCGGCTTTAATATGACTATTAAAGCTTAATTTTGCGTCTAAAACTAACCCTAAGTTTTTGTATTCATTTACAAAGGGGACGGGCTGGCCGAATATTTGGATTGGTGGTAGATCAGGCATTTTATACCTTTTGCTAAACAGGAGGCACGAGCATTTAGTCGAGGTGACTTTTATTTTCCTGCCGATGAGCCAGCACTGTAAGAGAAACATTTGTGTTTGTAATTGTTTCATGACAATGTTTGGGTCCCTATGCTGTGTTAGAATGGCGGTATCGTCTGCAAAAATTGCTAAGTGACAATTCCTTACTCTCGGTAGATCGTTAACTTAAAATGTTAAAAAGAGTTGGAGAGAGTTAACTCCCTTGCGCGCAGCCGCTCAGGATTGGTCTGGGGGAAGAAATTACATCATTTACTCGTACTCTAAAATTACTTGAGGTTTGGTACGAGCGTAAAATTTTGACAAATTGCGCCGAAAGAAATAAGTATTATCTAAAAAGAAAATTGGACTGACAATTTAGATTTTATTGGACTGTTACTTTGAAGCACTTTTATGCATTGAGAAATGAATAAAAGCGAAGATTTAAACAAATACGCAAAGACATGTAAAATGCTTTAAATTCAGAGAGTTCAAATGTTTTTTTTTCCATGAAACAATTAATACCTGAATAGAAAGAAATTCAGTCAATTTCATGCAATAACAATAAAATATCGATCTTTTTTATCAATACATCAAGTCGACAACAATACTAGAGGGTGGAAAAATTAAATTAGTATTTCGCAAAATTACGCATGAATGTCGTTTTCCACTGATACTTCTGAAATATGAATCTTTTATCATATTATAGGAACAATCTGAAAATGGGATTTAATTTCAGATAAAAACAAAGTATAATGATAAAAAGATTTACTTGAAATGAAAAAATAAACTGCAAATGGATAATATATAGAATACTATGGAATAAAATTTTGGTTTACCTTTTTTACTTAGTATCTTTCTTTTCATCTTCATATAATACCATCTTTTTTATTCTCATTATTTAGAGCACATGTATGAATTAAACGTTTTTCTACCCTCGAATTATAGTAGTCATAAAAATATCTATTATTAAGCTAAATATCTATTATTACAGTTGAGCTCAATAATGTTTCAAAAATTTGCTCTCTTGGCCTCATATTACGTCTTTTTAACATGCATTATTGAATACACATAATTAATAATTGAAAAACAAAAGAATCAATTGAAATACATTTAAATTGCCAAATTTTTGGACTAAGATTTGCTGCATCAGATTCAGTAGTTATAGAATACAATACGATGAATAAAAATGAACTTAAAAATAAAGAAAAATTATTATTAATTAAGCATAATCAATTTTAATTAAATAGGCTGTTAATTAATGCATAATTTCCATGCTGAAATGTTTTAATAATCCTTCTCTCTAAAGTTATATTTGGAGGATCCAAGATGAGATGGATAGGTTTTTTTAATTTTCTGAAAACGAGTAAGGGATTAGACATTTTTTTTCTCTACACAAGTTAATAAATAAATAGAAAACTACATCATCAAGTCAATAGATGGCGCTCAAAGCTGTGATCAGAAAAGATTTCGCCCATATCTCTTCCCTCCAATTTTTTGTTTGAAGTTTCGGCGCATTGAAAGAAAGCTCTTTCTTAAAATATGTTTTAGAGATTCAAAAGTTCTGACTAAGTTTTGAAATTCCATTGTCTTCTCTAAATAATCAATTTTATTTCAATACAACCAGGTGTCACTCACAAAGGAATATATGTGCTCTTTAATCTCTCATTAAATCTTCGAAATACTTAGGTTACATTGTATATTTTTCTATTAAGACATTTTCTACGAAGAAAGTACATTTATTATGATATTTTAATTATAGAAGGTTAGAACAGTTTCATCATTGTTTATAGTTGACAATCTTTTGTATGTGAATTTTCGCAACGCCATCTATCAATGATTCTTTTGCAAAATATTGTATGCTTCGTGAAACATATAGATAATGTTCTCATTTGATAAGGAATTTAAATATTCAATGAATTCTCTGAACTCAAAAGTAATTAATTTATATTTATTGAATTCAAAAACGAAAAATAAAAGCGAAAGGCTGAAGGCTCACTAACTGACTAGTTTTAACTTTTTTTTTTTTATTATTTTCTTTGTTATCATTAACATGGTGTGAGTTACGGTTAATTGACCACTCGTAAGTAGGTATTATTGCCAGTTTCTGATCTGAAACCGGTCAAACAATATTGCCGCAGAATACGGTCGAGACTCAGTTATCTTGAAACCCTCAACTTTTTCGCCGTAAGAAAGCTTGAAGATGGTATTTAATAATTGCAAAAGATATTAAAATTTATAATAGTGGTAAAGGAATAGATAAATATTTTCACTAATTTCAAGTTCCCTATATTCGTTCCTTAGATGATTCTTTATTACGAACGCAACCTTTCACTCGCAGAATTCATTGCAATCTTTCTTTGCAGTTAATTTTATCCTCTGTTTCTTAGATGACAAAATCATCCCAGTTGAAAAAAATCGTGAAAAGTTATAGGGAAAGTTTATTGGGGGGAGCAATTAAATAAATTATATATGTATCTTTTTCCTAATAAAAAATAACTCAAACAAATTAATAACAATAAATCACTTTCGAACTTTGAGCTTTAATCTTTCATGCAATTTATTAGAACCTATGAATAAATAAAAATTGAGAAGTAGTTGTAGTGATAAGTTAAATACTTTTGGCTTTGAGTAAAATAATAATCAGAAATTGTCTAATTTTTATTACTTATATATTACACGCTCAAAAAATTTACCTACATACAGAATTAGATTGAAAAAGCTGTAAGGGCGACGCCAGAGAGAAAACTGAACCAACTGTAATCTCTCAAATTCAAATTAAATTCTCTGAACTATCATTAGCGTTTAATATCTTATAAATAATTTTTTAACCTAATACGGAATTCCACCATGTTTAATATTTATTTTGCTCAATATTTAAGTGGGTTATATAAATGTCAGTAATTTCAATGACATAAATCATTTGCATTAAATGAAATATGATTTCGTCGGAGCTTACAAAACGACAACCTCGAACCCAGGAGAAAGGAGAGGAAAAAAATCTGATTATACTGATCAAGTATTTAATATTCTCATCTTTTAGTATTTTAATCACCAATAACATCAGATTTCTAGGAGACAAAAACTTAAGTGAATTTTTCTAACATAAAAAGAAATAATTTTTATCGTGCCTAAAATACTAATGTGCTCCCATTTTGGAAACATACATGTATTTTAGATAAACCATTGATCATTTTAGAAAAAGAAAACTCGCATGAATAAACTAATTAAATAATTCTATAAATAGAATTTAAGCTTTTTTTATTTTAATGTTCAGCATAGTATGCATTTTACATTCATTTCATTTCGTAATCTCTAGGAATGCTTTTATGAGCTCTTTTTAGCGCTATTCTTCCCCCACATCTAATGATTAATGTTATTTGAAGGATCGTGAGAGAATATAAAGATCGAATTTTTGAAATTTACTGAAAATGAATGCAGTGTCCAATAATCATTTTCTATTAGTTTTATAGTATGTAAAATGTATTATATGTGTAAAATCTTAGAATCCTTTTCGTTTGCAAGAAAATAGACAAGAATATAAATGAGCTGATAGATGGTGCTCGAATCTGAAGTCAGGTCCGTCATATTATTTCTTTTTAAGTTTCGGCGCATTGTTCTAAAAAATATGCTGTTACTCACAAATTTCGATTATGTTTCAAATTTCATATCTAACTGCGAACAACCTTTCTATTTCTATACTTTCAGATTCCGTTTCATGAAGGATTATGTGTCTTTATCAATTCTACTTAAAACTAAGCCAGGCTATCATTTAGTAGCCAGGCTTTTCTCTGAATATTGTAGATTACTTCGTTTGTTTGTTGGCATATTTATATAAAAAAAAGCATTTACCTCTTAAATACAACCGATTATATTAAAATTATTCAAGTTAAAGTGGCAGACAATGGTTATATTCTGACCACTTTTGACAACCTTATAGTAAATTTGAAATTGAGATCTGTTCAAAGCGCCATCTGGCAAGAACGCTTTTGGCAAAATAACGAATAAAATTTGTTGAAATATTGCAAATTACTTGGTACATAGGGTTACTATGAAAAAAGCGAAAGTTTGAGGCGTCGTCAACTGAATTTTTTAATTAATTTTTTTTTTTTTGTTATTTTCTTGTTATTTAATACACCTAGTGTAGATGTTAGATGTTACATACCAAAATTGCCGATCTTCAGTTTGAAGCCGGTCTAGGAATATTGCCGTTTCAATCGGTCAACACTTCAGTTTATCAAGCACTTCAAACCTTCGCTACAGATTTGTTGATGTTAGCAATTTATAAGTTCTCTGCAATTAAAATAATTATTGTAGTGGTACAGTAATCAAGTAAAAAAATTTAATACCTTTGCAGCGTCTCACTTATTCGTTTGTTACATAATTTTATGTTTGGATGATGGCATTTTGTGTATTAGAGGTTGCCATAGTTGTTAAATGCCATTTTAAAAAGTCTTTTATCTATTAATAATTTTTACTAATAATTTTAAAAAAATAATTATAACACATTTAATGACTATTTAACACAATATTCATTTGAGTTTAGTTATTTTAACGTTCCGTTTTGGAGCAACACTAGGGCTATTTTGGGACGGACCTCGTAATTTTGAACCACGGTTAGATGACGATACCTGAGTTGGTATCCCCCTCTCTACACCACACCAACAGGACGACGCTTGGCCTGTCAAATTTAACGCTCAAGAGATCCCCTTACACGACGGTTCTTCGGTGGAATAGAGTCTCGAATCTGCAACTCTACGGTTCCGAAGCCGAGACCCTACCACCAGGCCACCGCGGTCCTGCAGCAATCATTTGAATAATATAAATAATAAATATTGCGCAGTCTAAAATTTCATTTTTTTTTATTCGCATGATTCAAAGCAATCCGTGGAATTAGACCTTTTTCTATAATGAATTTCTTCGAATTATAATCAACATATCAGTATCTTAAATAATCCGTTATTATAACTGAATTGAATAATGTTTCAAAAATTTATGGGTTTTGCAACACATTACCATGTTTTAACAAATAAAGACAGCGATGGGAGGTTGTAAATAATATATTATTTTATTTACGAAATGTCTGCATTTCGTCATTGGCATTAATTAAAATTAAAGTTAATTAAAATGTGTCTATATTGTCCAAATTTTTCTCTAGAAGAAATGTTACATGAGTTGAATAGCAATAGAAAACGAACAAATTAAAATTGCCAAAAAATGCATAATAATTAATTTAACAAAAACATCTTTTTTTTTTTAACTAAGCTTTAAGTTAACTTTTTAGTTACTTGCAAAATTTCGGTACTAAGTTTTTATTCATATTCCTTGCTCTTAAAACTCTTGGGGAGGATTCGGAAGGTAAACAATGCATATTCAATTTTTTTTTTAAATTTATGGGAAACGAAAATCAAGGATCCATCTATCCTGTCCGCTTTCATATAAATATAGAATTAGATTTCCCGAGCTGATAGATGGCGCTCAAACCCGAAAACAGAATATTTTGTTCCTAACTTCTCCATTTACTTTATTTACAACTTTCACCCAATGTAATAAGGAATGTTCTTAAAAGATGTTCTGTTGATAAAACAGTTCTAAATTTTCAAATTCGTTTTTATACTCTGGATATTCTACTGAATTTTATTTCTACATATCTAGGTATCGCCAACAAAGGAATATATGTTCTTGCTCGTCTTGCTTGCCTCGCTATATCGTCATCTATTGAATAATCTAAATACATTAGATTGTTTCATATGTCTTTTTGTTTGGTAAATGACATGAAAATATAGTTATCCTTTAAAGAAAACGAATTACTGAATATCTACATTAAAATGGAACATCACTTCTGATTGTTGAGAATCTGACTGTCATTTGTAATTTATTTCATTCGCAGCTCCCTCTAGCTATGACATATTTGACAAAATCTTGTTTATACCCCGAAACGAAGGAAATTTATTTAAGTTAATACGTATCCTGCGTTATTATTACATCCATTTCAGACCTGTTTTTATTTATATAAAATGCGAAATGCAATCCTGCAGTCATTTGTGGTTTACTTCACTCACAGTGCCCTCTATCTACGATGTATTTGGAAAAATCTTGTTAGTAGTACCAAACGCAGAAGCAATATGTAGTTAGTGATATCCGCCCATTTCTATATATATAAAAGCGAAAGGCTGAAGGTTTACGAGCTGATATTTTGAAGTTTTATGTTTTTTTTTTGGTATTTTCTGTTGTTATGTATTTATGCTTCGTGCACAATGGTAATTTAACCCCCCACTCTGTTTCAGAGAATTGCCAGTTTCAGGTGAAACCGGTCAAATACTATTGCCGTTAAACACGGTCGACACTCAACTCATGGAAACCTTCAATCCTTCCGCTGGTATTACGTAATCACAACGAGAACTTATATGTAGCAATCATTCTATTAATATATTATAGTGGTAGATTAACCAATACTTTTTTTTAATGGTTGTACTGATTTCCAATATATTGTAATTCTTCATTTTCTTTGTCAGATGCCATTGCGTACATCTTTTCAACAATCATTCTTCTGTTTCTGGAAGTGACAAAATCTATTTAGTTAAATAAGTATTGAATTGACGTAAGGGAAAATTAATGGAAAAAGATAAATTATATAAGATTTCTGTATCTTTTAAAAGCTAAAAAACAAATATTCGTATCTACCATTAAATCTCCTTGTGTAACATTAACTTGTTTGATACGTGAAATATATAAAAGAAGTAATCACGATATTCTCTTTAAATAGAGAATTTTTAAAAGTGTGTATGATTTTACTATTTAAACATGACATCCAGAAAATTCATCAATATGAAGAATAAATTGTATTAGCTATAAAATCTTGTCTCTGAAATTCCAACTAAATCCTTAGATCTATCACAAGCGTTCCATATTTGTTAATAATTATCTCACATAACCTAAAATGCAATTCCAGTATATGTAATATTTATTTTACGTAATAATTATCTCTGTTATATAAATATCAAAAACTTCAATTACACACTTTCCATTTACTCTGAATTATAAGATTTCGTTTGATTTTTGCAAGTACTAATTTTAGTAAAATCGCCAAAAAAAAAAAAAAAAAAAAAAAAAGAAGCTTTATGTGACTTTGTTTTGTTTATTATAACATCTGTACAAAATTGACACCGAACATAATGGCTCGAATTAACAAATTATTCCAATTAATTTGTTCCAATCGATGAACTGATAAATCGAGTAAATTAATTACTGTCTCGAATTTTTTCCATCAACGAAACCGAAAATTTCAATAACCCGATCCAGCAGATTTTCCTCTGCATAAATTTCGTTTGAAGATTTGTTTTAGTTATTAGTATCAAAGGTCTGAACTCTGTCTTTTTATGACAAAAATTTATTATTATAATTAATATTTTTTATATTATTTGGATTTTATGATTTTTTTTTCTGAAATAGCATTATACACTCATTGTAATCAGGAAACTGATATTATTCGAATTTTTTAGCATTTCAATTATAATGAAAGATCAGGTTAACTATGTATAATTTCTTTTTATTATTTTTGATGCATGGCTCTTTGTTTCATTTTCTTTTGTTTGATAAACTCGCCCCCCAAAAAAGTGCCAGTCCTCTGGGGGACCGTATTTAAAGTCTCAAACTGTTAACAGCAAAAATAGACTTTTTTTTAAAAAAAAAAAAAAAAGGATTTTTTGAAGAACTATAAACACGTTTCAGGTTTTTCCTTAATATGATTATGATTTTTCAATTATAAATTTTACATTTTTTTAAATTGTAAGGCGTTTCCATTTTTTTAATTAATCATTTATCCTTCTTGATTTATCCCGATCTAAGAAATTATCCTCAACCTCATCATAATTTTTATGGAAGCGAAATTTTTTATTTTAATATTATTTTTTAAATCGCTGATGGATGAGAAGTAATTATTGTAAAGATATTTTAAAATAATAGAATTATCGGAGTTTATTAAAAGCTGGAAGTTTTATTTTCAAGTGGAAAATTGCTAATCAGATAAGATATTTATTTATTATTATTAAGAAGATTATTTTATAAGATTATTTTATTTTAAAATTATTAAGAAGATTATTTTATAAGATTAATTTATTTTAAGAATGTGACCTAACATTTTTACAAAGTGTTCTATCATATTTTAATTATTTCAGTGATCAAAGCAAATGTTTAATATTTAAAGATTTTTCTGAAACGCTATAAGTCATATCACTGACTCTCTGACTCGCAAGGCATACGGATAAATAATTCTGAATGACCGGACCGGCAACACTGACGTTTACTGTGGTTGAGCTCTAAGGGCCATCACCGGCCATGGTACAACCCTTCCCAAAAGAAGTACGTCCCGTCATTCATGGGAGGTGCCAGGGCTCCCAACTTTTTGTGTACCTTCTAGGTGACGAGGCCCAACCACCTTGCTGGAAGCTTCTCATTCTCATTTCGAGGTCCTCCCCCAGAGGATAAAAAAACTATGATAATAAGGTTTTAATTAATATATAAACTACGGAAATAAACGCTAATTAGTGGGTTGAAATGCAGCCCTTATGGTTAAAGAACTCTTTTGCAAAATTTGCAATGTATATATATATTTCTTGTACGAAGTATACTGGACAAAGAATTGTAATCTTCAAATCAGCTGAACGTCAGATTTTAGCGAATCCTTCGCGTTTCGAACCATCTCGAAACCGAGAAGAAAAGAAAGTCTGTGCTTAGCAATACACCGAATGAGAAAGGGGGCTAAAAAAATGGAGTGAATTAGAATAACGGAATTTTTTTCTCTTTATCTATACATCAAAATCAATAATTTTAATAAAATCTTTATACACTTAAATTCATGCAAAAATTATCTAAATAAATGCCAGATGGATGAAATTTTTTTTCAAACCTAAAAAGATTTCTGTATATGTGTTAAGTATTGAAATTCCCATTCTATTACAAGATGTCTTAATATATGTCGAGATCTTGGTATTGAAATATATTTCTAAGAAAATCATATTGTTGGCCAAGGTTGATTATCATTGTCCATACATTGATAGTCATTGAATGGGTATCATTGTCCATCATTGAACCACCAGAGCTTTTGTGATGATAATAGATAGTAGTGATAATAGTCAGATTATAGATCAGAATTTGCCGACTGTGCTTATAAGGAAACAAGAAAAATAAGTTTTAAACAATCCCCCTTTCCCTCTGTAATATCTCTAAATATGTATGAGTGTGTGCATGAAGAAAAGATAAAAAGGATGCATAAATGTGTTATTATATGTCTATAATTGATAATTCCTTTCCAGATAAAAAAAGAAACAAGGGTAACAATAATATTCAGGCTTAAAGCAATGTTTTTAATTAGGTTTAAATAAAATAACTATTAGTTCCCGGAGATGTAGAACCGTATAGTCCGGGTGCTCCTTCTGAAAATTCATCATTGGTTTTTGCTGGCTAATTACTTTTGAAATAATAAGGACCTTCTTTACTATTTTAACTGAATAAACCAGTGGGATCAAGCGTCCTGCCGCTGGTGTGGTGTGGGAGTTTGGATAAGGGGTGCCAGCCAAGGCGTCGTTCTCATCAATTGACAATGATTCAGAAGTACGAGGTTTGTTACAAAATAGTTCTAGTACAGCTTTAAAATGGGGGCTTTTATACAACTAAACTAAAGTGCCAAAAAATTGCTCAGTTGTTTTGAACTGCTCTCAATCATTCATAAAAATCAAACATTTAGATTGTGTCCCTATTCTATGCATATTTATTTAAAATAATATGACATTGATTGTTTTAAGATTCAGATAATTTGAAGTAATGCGAAAATTAAAAAAAAAAAGACGGAGAAGAGATAAATTTTTTGCTTGCTTTTTAATTTTTTTGGGGGGGAGGGGCTTGGGGGAGGAGGTTCACCAAACGAGTTGAGACTATGGGATCAAACAGAGGGAGGTTAAACACATTTGAATAAGTTAGTCACACTTTAAGGAGTATTAAGCCTGAGTGACTAATAAGTGCATGAGTCTCTGGATCAAGAATTATTTTCAAAGAAACTGACTTACACGGCGATAAAAATATTTTAAAGCATATTACATACTGTGAAGTGCTTTCTAGAAAGTTTTAGAATATGATTTCTGAATGATTCTATTTTAGTGCTATTTCAGTGCTATTTTTATATTTGATGGATTTGAGGAGTATCCGACTCATATAAGAGGCTACCTCCGGTGCTGGACGTACTTCAATGAACGTTGTTGCATTTGACTGAAATAAGGTTAGATGGGAAAATCAGCTCTGCTGCTTGAGTGCAAGAGCTTTGTTAAGAACTGCCGTAATGAGAAGGAAAGAATGTGCCAGCAGTCAGGGAAAGATAAAGTAGATTATCCCATGAAACTGTAAATTATTCTCGGAGAAACCGTAAAGATTTCGAAGATTGAGGTATTCTTAACTGCAATTAATTGACGGTTATCCTACGTGTAATCAAAACCAAATTTTTGTAGTCAAATCTAATTGTTTTATAACTACTTTGAATGTAAAATTAGTTACTATAAAAGAAAAATTTAAAACAATTTTGAAGGACTTTTTTTTACAATGGCATTGTGAATGAATTCTTCAACTTATGTTAGGCAAAATAAATAAGTTAAAAGGAAATAATATTAAGATTTAAAATAATGAAGTGTGTCTCATATATATTCTTTTACTTTTATCGCAAATGTATTAGTCAAATCAAGTTTTGAAACAGCTTTCTTTGTACATTTTTTTCAGTTTTCAGTGATTTATTTTGCAAAATATAATTTAGGATTATTAAATTAAACATTAAATTAGTTTCTATAAAAAAATTTGAAACAATCTTGAAAGACATTTTTTATAATTTATTATTCACAATTGAATTGCAACCAGTTCTTCTAATATTAGACAAAAAATGAGTACAAAAATAAACTCATGTGTGTTTCATGTATATATATAAATCTTTTATTGAAAATTTATTTACTCAAATCAATTTTTAAACAGCTTTGCTTATACATATTATTCAACCTGCAGAGATTGATTTTTTTTAAATTTAACATTATTATTGCGTAAACTGTTATCGCGGTTTTATAAATTTTGGTTGGATTAATTTTCTCTACAATATCATGAAATTTCAATCACGCAATGTTTTAAGTTATGAGGCTGAAAATATCTGAAGCTATATACTTGTATTATTACTCATAATTGTCAAGAAAAGCTTTGATTTTGGTAATTTGTTTTCACTTTTTCATCTTTCACTTTTATCTTCACTCTCACTTTCATCTCTTTCTGTTTTATAATCATAATTTTTCTAATTATAATCTCTACTTCTGTTTTACTGAAATAAGCATAAAAAGCATATATGAGATTTTTTTTTAACTACAGAATCGAGTATTTAAATCGTTAACCTAAATATATTTCTTAAATTTGATCAAAATATATATTTGTTAGCAAAAACAATTTTATAATTTTTTAAAGTACAATTTGAATTTATTTTATGTATTTAGCTTTAACAAATATACATAATCTAACCTATAATTGCATGGACTGGAAAAAAAAACCCATGCCGCTACACTATGGAACAATAGCCATTTTTTGCGAACTATAATATGAAAATGTGTTAGTAATAATAAATCTAATCTTTATGATCCGCTTCCATATAAATACAAAGTCATAAAAAGAACTGTAAGTCAACTGAGTTGAATTTTAAAATTCTTCTTTATCTGCTTCTTGCAGCATTAATTAACACATTCCATCATGTTAAAAGGGGCGTTGTTTTAAGATTAATGTAGCATTATTTATTAAATTTTCTACTCTTTGAAAAAATACATATGACCGATATCAACCTATAAGTTTTTATGTCATATTCTTTTCAAAGACAACAAAGAGTCCCTGTAATTATTTAAATATAAAATACTTAACTTCTAATCTTAAAAACTTCATACATCGTCTAACGGATGAAATAAAATAGTTTCAACTATGCGCATAGCAAAAGATGACTGATCTTTACAATATATATATTTATATATATTGTAAAGATCAGTCATCTTTTGCTATGCGCATACTTGAAACTATTTCATTTCATCTATATATATATATATATGCATGAAAACACGTTTCATTACTAAAGATGAGTATCATTTGGCAGCAAAAAGCAAAATGTTTTATTATAAAAAGTAACAAATATAAATTTAAAACAAAATCCCTTCAGGTATTAAAGTCTTCATGAAAGATAATTTTGCAGGAGTAAGTTCATTTTAAATTAAATAAACCTTTTATAGTTTTGTTAAAATTATCTGTTTTTGTATTAAAATAGATTTTTTCGTCTTGAAGCTCGAAATTCCAGGTAATTTGACTTGATGCCTCTAAACATGACAATTATTTCGGAAAATAGAAATTATCATGTCGAAACGATTTTTTAAAATGTTAAGTTATTGAAAACTAAGCCCTGTTTAGTGTTTCTCGGCGAAAAGTTCAGAAATTATTATTAAAATGATTTTTACTTTAATTTTTAATTATTTTTTTTAAAGAAAAATTATCATCTAAGAGAAACTAATTTTTGCAGTATAATTTTTTCCCTTTCATTGAAGATAGAAAAAAAAATATTTGAAGTAAATTTTACAGAAATATTCTTGTTTTAATATTCCATCCTAAAATTTTGAAATTATTAAAAATCAAGAAATGAAGAATTGGTTTATTTTTGCAAGATGCAAAAATTTTCTCAAGTGTGAACAGACTGATTGTAAAAACAGTTGGTCGATTAGGCCGCTGTAGCCTGGTTGGTAGAGCGTCAGTCTCGTAACCTAAAGGTCGCAGGGTTCTGTCCTCGTCTTGGCCAAAGACCGCCGTGTTGGCTCATGGCAGTTGGGGCACGTTAAATATGTCGAGACTGCAAAATCCTCCAAGTTCCCATAACAAAACGTTACCTCTGGGGTACTGAATCAGGGATGACTCGGTCTCTGATTTGGATCTAAATTACGACTTGCTGATGGATGAATGAGTGTATGAATGAATTCGACCACCCCCTAAAAAGGGTTGTGTCGTGTGTGTGAGCTAGAAGTCGGACTTCTGCCCTCTGGGTGCTCAGGGGTCTTTACCCTCAGAAGCTACTGCATCCCCTTTCCGTGGAAAACACGGACACGACGACAACAACAACAACAGTTAGTCGATTTTTTTTCTTTTACCAGCAATTATGTTATTATTTCTAATGGTACTTGTAATTGACTAGCTCGCTGATTAAAGAGCCATTACAATTTAATCTGAATTTTTTGCGCCTCTTGTATTTTCAGTAGTTGCCATCTAGGGCCAAGAGTACGAGTCAGCTACTCACGCGTCACAATCCTTTTTACGGGGTGGACATACATATCATTCGCTCTTTTACTGATCGTAATTTAGACCAGGATCAGAGAAAGATAACCTTTGCCCCAGTACTCCAAGTGGAATTACTCCCGTCATACAAGACTTTGAGACCCCGATAGATTTATATAGGCGCCCGTCAGCATAAACGCGGAGATTCATCGGCCGGTGGGATTCCAACTCATAACCTAAGGGATACGAATCCAACCCCCTACCTACCACGCTAACCCTGCTTTACTAACAATTTCCCTAACAGCAAGTAAATGAAATTGAAATCTAAGGAAATCAGGCCCATATTTTCATCTTTCAGCAAATTTATCAACGCTAGAATTGGGAAATAAATTAGTCCCTACTGTTTACATATCCAGTAGCTTAAGGGTGAACACTTATTCATAAATTTCTTTAAATAGGTGCGGGATATTTTTAGAATAACACTAAAATGATTTCCTCGGAGTATTTTTCTTCGTTTTTCTGCGTTTACGTAAAAATTAAATTCCGAACTTTTGTTTCAAATATTCGTAGTATGATAATGGGCTAGGCTCGATTCATAATTACTTGTTTGTCTTCATTGAGTTGTCTAGAACAGAAAAAAAAAGACCAAAACTCTATCCTTCTTACAACAGCTCTTTAATATATTTATGTCTTTTCTTTTAAATAATAGTTTTTCGTGAGCCTAATCACGCAGTTTATAGATAGCATACCAATCTGTTAATATATTAACGTGTTAAAAGCAGTTTTAAAGTACCATATTTTTCCGTATAGCTCTACCCTACAGAGTTTTTAGGACTTTAGTATCCCCTTTCCCCACATGCAACAAGGAATTAGTACTTTCACCAGGGTCCATAGGTTTTAGTTCGGGGGAGAGATGATTCTGGAAATTCTGTTGTACTTTTTCTATGTCCATTCAACACTTACCGAACCTTTCTTAGACGATAGCAGAGCTCAGAATTTTTAAGATTTTTGGATAAATATACAAATGGCCTTACATCCATTTTTTTTTTTTTTCCTTTTCTTTTCGCTGTATTTTGGGACAATCTTAGAGATAATGTTTCAGTATTTGGATATAAACAATTAATTGAGTAAAATTTCTAACGACGAGATTATGAATTGAGTAATCTTGAATTTTCGAGTTTATTTTACAAACGGATGCGGAGAAATATATTCTGTTGATGATTAGGTGTGCGCCGAAAGTGGCGTTACACCATGAAAAACTTATAATTAAATAAATAAATTATATGAACAATAAAGAACATACATTGGCTCAACCTAAGTTAGAGACCATTATCCGGAACAAAAAGCTAGTTAAAGAGGTTTTTTCTTGCTACTTTGTTCTTATACTCACAGAATATTGTTCACTTAAACAGTGCTTGACATTCTCTGCTTGACTTACTTAGAAGAAAGGCAATGGTAGTCCATTTAAAGTTTGAAACTGGTAAAAAACGTCAACACTTGAAGTACTAAGAGGAATTGCTTTATCACAATATATAACCAAGAAAGACTATTATTTTTTTGTCACAAAAAAAATGGAGTACAAAGATTAGTCTGGATAGGAGATACTAGGATAAATTTTTATTCAGTTTGGAAAACTCTGCTTTCGTTGTGATACCGGGAATCCAAGATATTTTAGGCTTTTAAAGACAATTTATTATTTGACAAGATTTAAGAGATATGTTGTTGAGGTTTAATAAATTTTCTGAGATGGTGAACAATAGGACAGCGGAAATGTAGTGGGGAATGTCATCATAATCATTACCACATCTACAACTACAATTTTTCAAGCTGTATGTTTTAAGGTAATGAGGGAAAAGTCCATGGTTTTTGGTTAATTGGGTTAGATATTTATTGTCAATACATCTTATTTCTTTTTAATTGAGTAACGATGTTCAAAGCAAAGCGGCCTGTTTCACTATTTTCCCATCTTGATTACCATTTATCGATGAGAATTTTATGAAGGCGATTTTTGATTGATCTGTCAAATTCTCCAAAGTGATAATCTATTGTAGGTTTAATAGAAGCATTGATCAGCCACATCAGCTAGTTCATTGCTTTTGATACCAGTATGGGCTTTAACCCAATGTAATAATATATTATCATCTACCAGACTTTTAACATCTTCTGTTAAATTATTCTTTGGAATAAATTTTTGTGGAACCTTTAATAAACTCAGGCTGTCTGTGAATAGATGCTGATGCTAATACGTTTTGTTATGATTTTTTTTTCCAATTTAAAGCTTGAAATATTGCAAAAGATTCTGCTTGAAAAACTGATCAGTGATTTTCAAGTCTATAGAGAAACTCATCAATTTTATCTTGTTCCTCAAAAACACAAAACGCGCACCAACTTGTTCATTTTTTTAGAATCATCTGTATAGATGGAATATGGAGCTATCACTCCAGAAACCTCCCACTGAGCCTTTACGGTCTTATTTGGAGGAATCCATCTGTTTTCATAAGTAATCATATAGAATCCTCAATTGTTTTGCCAAAAATATAGATGTCTTTATGAGGATTTTTTATCCAATATCAAGCGGTTTCTATACTATAAATTAGATAAACTGGTTCAAGACTACTAATTGTTTGCAGAACTACTGTGAATATTAAGCAGAAAGCCCCGTTATTGCCTACAGTGCTTTACGTTGTACGCCGTTGATCTTTTGTCTTTGTCTAGAAAAATGCAACTTTCAGCACGTGACTGGATAAAATTAAATAAATATAAAATGTGATAGTTTCTAAAAAAATAATGCAAAGCAAAGGTTTTTGTAATCGTTTGCAATATCTATATCATTAACTCAATAAATCTTCTTTATTTACGGTAATTCTGATTGAATTTTTGCAGGATATGCATTTAAATTCCGACCCAATAGCCAATTTGTAAAATATTAGGAATCGGCATACATATTGTTTAGTACTGGTTTAAATTGTTTGTTTGTTTAGTTTGGTCTAAATGAAGTAAATAATTACATTTCATGTAGCTTGAGTCAAACAATGCATTGATGAATAATGAGTCTCTGATTTCTTCATACTTTGCTCTGTGAGCCATGTTTTCCAAGTATTTTTATTAATATTTTAAATAAAAGTTGCTACATCAATCAATCTTCTAAATCAATCATTAAAACTGACTGATTTATAAAAATAAAAGAATATTATTATGAGAACGGAGGTTCCTATAGATCTTTCCGTCCACCATCTTAAAGAAGATATCAATTTCAGGCCAATCAATGCCCGGAATCAATCCAAGGATGGTAATCAAATGAATATGTGTTTGCGTATATGAATGAATGCACGCGTGTGTGTGTTAGGACACTATACACCAGACCATATGATCTGGAGCTACTGCACTTGGTATTTACATATTTATTTTGGAGGATGGAGGATTAAATTGAAGAATTTCAAATGAAACTGATTGATTTCCAGTCTAATTCGATATGGATTCAAAAATTTTATCCAAGCCAAGGAAATGTTTAAATTGATTGAAACAGAAAGATTAAGATAAATAATAATAATATAAGCAAAAATGACAGTAACGAAATTTTGGAAACATGGAATTCTTCAATTCCTGGCATATTTAACTGTTTATGTCTGGAAGAAGAAGTTAGGCTCAGGATATTTTTACCATATTTTCAATTACCTATGACCGCAAGTCATTGTTTTCAGAGATGAATAACTTTAAAGTCTCGATTAGAAACCGTTTGGCAGATGACTCCGATTCAGCATACATCTAATCTTACAATCGTAATACGAGAGTTTGGGCATCTTATTTGCAATAACAGAAGTCACGATAATGTTTGATAGTTTGTTTTTATGGCGCAAGGACCACATCTGATCATAGCGCGCCAAACATTTGTTAAACATGGCTTTCGTATTAAAATTTAAAGCATTTTAAGAAAAACATACAATTAAATCTGATGTAAAATTTCAATATCTTTTAAAAAAGCTAAGATATTTGAATGAAGGTTATCTCTTAAAATGTCATTTAAGTTAAGAACAGGCGTTCCAAAATGAACTTGCCGTTGTGTACTAAAATCTCGGCATTCACACATAATGTCTGACCGTTAAAACAGAATTGCATTTATTACAAAGTGGTGCATGATCAGAGTGCAAATGATGTTTTGGGGTCAAATAGGTGTGGCCTATTCGAAGTCTCGTAATAATGACATCTTTATTTCTAGTCACAATTTAATTTTTGAAATCTTTGACAGATGGTTGTATCTGAAACAGTTTATTCGTATACAGATTTTCCCACGTAGATTGCCAGAATTTATTTTGAATTATTTTTATTACTTGTAATGCATCAGATAAGGGAACAAAATTTTCTTTCAGCAGAGTTGAGCGTTTTGCTACCTATCTTGTCAGCTTTTTCGTTTCCCAAAATTCCGACATGGCCAGAAATCCAACTGAACTTAACTGTGAAATTATTTTTTAGCGGACTGTATATGTGAAAAATATTTAGAACTAAGGGATGGCTTTCCGATGACACATTTTTAAAAGCTGCAATACTACTTTTAGAGTCAGTATATATAATAAATTTAGAGGGGGTTAACGTTGTAATATTACTCAAATTTGAATTACACGTATAACTATAACATATACAACTATACGGTGCAAATCATATTTTCCCTAGTAAATAAAGAATTTTGAGTTGTTAGCCTTTAGTTTTCATATCTTCCCAATAATTAGAAGTCAAAATTATTTGACGGCTACACACCATTCTACACACTTCATGAAATCATTCTTTAGAATAAATGGCACGTTGGTTCATAAAGGCTTGCCATCTCTGTTCTATGTGTCTTCCCCGTGATCTGGGCGTCCCGGTTCGGGCATGGTTGTTCTTCTGTGTTTTATATGTGAGATGCGTGAATGAGCCTCCCTGTAAAAAGGGGTTGAGCAAGTGAATGTGTAGAGAAATTTTGATGTTATGCATGCATGTTAGAGAATTAACACGTTAAATCATTTGGAATAACATCGACTCTACGAAACACAACTTTATTAACAGAAACCAAAGCAAACACAAATTTTTAAAGCAATTTCTGGTTGCCAACTCAGAAAAACATATAAGTAAAAATATTTAGATACATCATAAAAAATGCGGAAATACAGCGAGTCAGCGAGGATAATCTTTTTAAAATAACAATAATAAATCTTGCATTTCTGCTGATGCACGTGATACAAAAAATAATACTTCAGCGATCAGAATTTCGGCACCACAAATGTATGTGTCATCTTCATATGGACTAGAAGTCAGACTTCTGCCCTCTGGGTGCTCAGGGATCTTTATCCTCAGAAGCTACAGCACCCCCTTTCAGTAGACACACGGACACGCCATCATCATCATCTCTGTTCAATAGAATCAAATCCATAATGAAAATCAAAGGAAGTTACCAGACACTCATTAAAATTAAAATGACTTATTATTGTGATAAAAATGTATATTCACTCAAATATTTCTAAAAAATGTTTAAGCATTCGTAATTTGCTATCGATTTTAATATTTTT
>JAPMOQ010042811.1:64222-89459 GCA_026543055.1 Argiope trifasciata
ACGAATAATATATATTACTGAACTGTTAAGTTTCTAAAGCGAAAATAAATGACTCTTCATTTAGAAATATTTGACATTACTTTAAAAAAACTAAATGAGCTTACCCTGCTATGCGGAGATGGATAAAATCCTTCACGATGTATTGCATTTAACCATTTCTTTTTAAGCTCTTCATTTTTAGGAAAGGCAAAAACACTTACTCTTGGGCCATTCCTGTAATTTCCTTTACAGTTTGGAACACAACAGATCAGAGGCATTTCTATTCCTGATATTTTGTAAATCCAAATGCAAATGATTTTCAGTATATCCAATTTTTCTTGCAAATTAGAAAAAGCGCTTCTTGTTTACGCAAACACAGAAGGACCACTGGCTAAAAAATGGCGTGGGTGGGGAAGAGTTCGTTTCTTATCAGTGAAACTTGAAGAGGGTGAAATTCTTCCCTCGGCCCCCAAAATTACTCCCACATCCTGTAACCTCTCGGAACGACGTCATCAATTTCTGTGACGTATGTATTCTGGCCTTGTTATCGGAAGTCGTGCTAAAGACCGCCGTGTTGGCTAATGGCAGTGGGTGCACATTCAATAGCTCCTCCAAGTTCCAATAACAAATGGTACCTCTCGGGGTACTGAATCAAGTATGAGTCGGTCTCTGATTTGGATCTATATTCTGACTTCCGGATGAATGAATGTACGAATGAGTTTAACACCCTCTAAAAAATGGTAGCGTCGTATAGGTTCGATGAACGTCGTACTTTCACCTTAACGGTGCTCGTTAGCAACGAAAGGCGCACATTTCTGCCTTCAATCGAAAGAGCTTTGCTTATTCGGGCGTGGCATTAGACAACAACACTTCTTTTTTTTTTCTTTGCACCAGTAGGGGCCGCGGTGGCCTGGTGGTAAGGTCTCGGCTTCGGAACCGTAGGATTTCAGGTTCGAGACTGGATTCCATCGAAGAACCGTCGTGTGAGGGGGGTCTCTTGCACGTTAAATCTGTTGGGCCAAATGTCCTCCCACTGGTGTGGTGTGGAGAGGGGGGTGCCAGTTCAGGTGTTGTCCTCGTCATCTGATCTTGGTTCAAAATTACGAGGTCTGTACCTAAATAGCCCTAGTGTTGCTTTACAACGGGACGTTAATATATCTAAACTAAACTGCACCAGTAGTTTATTTTATTGCAGAATAATCCCAGGGAACCCCAGAAAAGAATGTAATTAACAGAAATATCTTAATTAATTTTATTATTAATTAAATATTTTTGATTCCTACTTTTAGTATATATAACTTCATGTGATTTGGGTTACATTCTTTAAAATACAATCAGCAAAAATGGTAATAGAGTAAACATATACGCTAGATTTAAATGGTACTTTTAAGTACCGTCAGTAAATAAAGGGTTAAAATAAAGAAACGATTGATAGTCTTAAAATAATGATATTTTATAATTTTGTCAGGCTTATTGGGATGGAATTAAACTGTCAGTTTGACAAGATAATTTTATTGGATTAGGCTTGTAGGAACAAAAGGCTGCATTAAATTTAGGCATCATAATTGTTTTCGGTGGTACATTGATTGGTTGAAATAAAATATTATTTCCGTATTTAAATATTTTTGAAAGTAAAATTGTATTTTATGATAAAAAATAGAATTTTTTTTCTAATAATTCTTTTAAAAAATTGTTTAAATTATTTTGTATTTTGTTTTGCGTATAATAGAGCATTTATATTTGTTACATTAGTTTTCCACATACTGGACGATTCAATCGTCTGTAGTTATATATATATATATTAAGTACTTTTTGGTTTCAGGAAAAATGTTTTAGTATTTATCGATGCTCTACCTCTTCCATTTCAAATTCAAATGTCAATCGCAAGGCAGTTGACAGGAAATTGGAGAGAGATATAGTACAATGAAGTAAACATCGAGAGTCTTCTATAATAATATAAGTTTTATGAATATAGAAATTTTAAGCTTAAAATTATTTTGTCCAAAAAACTATTAAAAGGCCAAGGTGAATAAATATTCAATTAAAAATTTTAGAGAACTTTAATTTTAGCTCAATAGCTGGTCATTAAAAGTAGCTAATACAAAAATTAGAACAACAAAACATTTTTTATATATCTGCATTACTGAAAAGCATTTGTAAAAGATGTAAATTTACATTTGAAAACCCGTAAATATAATGAAAAAAAATTGAAAATTTTACATCATTTTTGGTTAGAATGAGTTATGTGAGTATAGAAATTTTAAGCTTAAAAATATTTTGGCCTAAAAGCTATTAAAAGGTTAAGGTGTATAATTATTCAATTAAAATTTTTCGAGAGCTTTGATTCTGACGAAATAATTGGTGACAAAAGCCAGCTAATACAAAAATTAATGAAACATACTGAATAGAAGATTTCAACTTCGGTATTTAGCACTAATTATTTATTTATAAACCAGATTTAAAAAAAAACCTTCATATATATCTGCATTACTAAAAAGAATTTGTAAAAGTTATAAATTTACATTTAAAACACCGTATATATAGTGAAAAAAAAAATCAAAATTTTACATTATTTTTGGTACTAAATTACATAGTAAAACTTTATATACAGCAAAGTGTAATTTTTCTAATTTTCGGAAATTGATATAAAATAAAGGAAGTGCATAATAAAATTAATAGAATGGCTTACAGCTTCCAAAATTGTATAAACTATTTATATTATAAATTATTTATTGGAAAATTTTAATAACCATTAATTCGAGCAAATTAGCTGATCGCCAAAGGAGCTTAATATGAAAAAAAATCCATCAAATGATTAATTCTAGAAATTATTTAAATATATAGATTTATTCTTCAGTTTTGCTGGAAAAAATAGTTAAGCATTTTCAATAATCGTAACTCATCTTATGGTCTTATATACTTGGCTTTTGGAAATATTCATTTTAAATGGTTAGAAATAAAAATTCTTGCGCACATCTGAAAAGCATAATACCGCATTGAAAGAAGCAGTCGACCCTCCATAGTCGAATGGTCATCGCACTAGTCTCGTCATCAAGATGTCGTGACTTCGAGTTTCAACAATATTCGTGTTCTAGAAGATTCTGGACCTTTTTTTAGTTTAACAGACATGTTCCCTGGACTTTTCTTACCGTCTCCAGAAGAATATTCTGGAACTTTCCCTGCTGGTGGAAAAGTCGGAAATATCTTAGTCATTGGGATCAACGTTAAGTTGATAATTGGTTTATCTGGACTTCCTGTGCGTCCTTAAGCCATTTGGAATTATACATTTTCAAAGGCTAGAAATAGAAATTCCATAGAACAGCTGAAAAGCAAATCCTGCGAAGTTGTTACTTCAACGGAAAGTCTAATGGGCAGGCCTTTATCTTCAATGATTGATAATGACACTAAATGACAATGGATTTGGGATGACGGCTAATTCCGTATTTCTACAAGCCCTCATTTAGGCAGGGAAATAAATCAAACCTGCTTCAAAGTAACAGCTAACAGCATTCTTCGGCGTCCCTTCAATTGTGTCTTCACAACCACCTGACGATTTCAAGATATTTCGGAAAAGATATACGTGAGGGAAAAGACAGCCCTCTCCCCCTGAATTTCGGAATAATGGTAAAAACGCTTAAAGTGTAGCACACTTGAAGCCTCGTTCATTTAAAAATAGATTTTGGAGGGTGGGAACAGCTCTGTGCAGGAAAAAGGCAGAAGTGGATCCATATTTGGAAAAGAGTGAAAAGGATGAAAAAATTCCATTGCAAAAAAAGGGTGTGTGTGAATAATAAACATTTGGTGTACATAAAATAAAACCGAATATGCATCATTGGCACATTTAAATTAATTTAAATTTTTTCTAAAGAAACAAAAATATTAATTAAACATTGCAGCATTATTTAGATTCTGAGATTATTAGAAACTAACTAATATTGTAATTATTACTAATGAAAATTTATTACAATATAATAATTGAATAATATCGTATAATTGAAATTAGGAAATATTATATCTTTACGAAAATAATTAATATACAGGAATGTATAAATGCGGATGTTAAACCCTTTTAAAAGCTCTGCGATTCAGAGCTATTCAAACGTACGCCAATAAATAGTCTGGCAAACTATCAACAAGTTAAAGAATTGGACCCAAACTTTCATACCGATAAACAATCTTGATGACAGATTTATATACCAAATTTCATCCATCAATTTCAATGCATTTTTATTGTGTTCATAAACACGCGAAGATAGACGCCTTCGACAGAAATCTTCCAAAATAGGATAGAAATCTGGAACCATAGCTTTAAGATTATAGCAATATTAGCGTCAAAATTATATTTCATATATTTTTTTTTTTTGTTATTTTTTGAATTCACAGAAAACAAAATATAAATCAAATTGTATATTTTTTTCGCTTCAGCTGAATTTAAAATGTGAAAACACGAGTTTTTATGAATGAATTCATAGAAAATAATTCTTTTTTCAAATATTTTTATACTTTTACGCATCATATAAAAAAAACTTTAAAAAAATCCTTTGCTTTTTGCTATTGAAAAGCATTTTTTTTTGTCATAGAAACAAAATATCAATTTAGAATGAAATACTTATAAAAAACTTATTCATAAAATAACAACGTAATATATTATCTATATTCATTTTCGTTAAAAACTACGTTACAGTGATGACTTTACTATTTATTTAAATGAAATATTAAGACTTAAGTTTTGTATTTTAAGCATTCTCGAGAATACACTTTTGTAATATATTATTTTACAATACAACAACAATTTACATCGATTTGAAATCCTTAAAAAAATTAATAATCTGTTTATAAAATAAGCTCGATAATTCAAGAATATTCCATTAATAATCTCGTTTTAATGAATTTTACTCTGCTAATTGTTTGCAGCCAAACATTGAAACGTCATCTCTAAAACTCTGTCAAAATACAACAACAACAAAATGCTTGTAAGGCCCATTGCAAATTCATCCCAAAACCTTTCAAAACTCTGGTAAGTAAGCAGACGTCTTACAGACCTTACTCTTTGAATGAACACAAAAGAAACAATCAGAATTTCCCAGAATCCTCTTCTCCCCCTCGCAAAATGCTACGGACCCTAGTGAGAGAACTTTGCTGCCTTGAAGCAAAAGGAATACCTAACTCCTTAATGTGGCCCCTTTCCCTTCAACAAAAGACAGAGAGCTTCAGTACTTAAGAATGTTATCAAGTACAAATGAAAAGAATTGACAGATGTGTGTATCAACAGGTGGTATCAATCGTTTCGCACATCTGGATATAGGATATAATTAAATTGAATCTTCTCTTCTTATTATACAAATAGTTGCCTTAGACTATTAGAGTGTTCTTCAAGAATATTGGATTAATACATAAAGATTAAATATTGCACAGGCTTAATCATTAGATTCTCATATCTATGCCAATTTTTGAAAATCTCATTTTGTCTATTCCTATAAAACGAAATGCCATTAGTTATAACCGCAATGTGCTAGAAATATATGTGAAATGTGTTTTTAATAAAACAATCAATTCTGCAAGAAAAAAGTTTAAAAAAAAAAGCCATTCGCAAAAGAAAAATTATGAGATAGTATTTAATTTACAGTATTCATTAGCTTGATGAATCAGTCCTCTAGTTATTTCTATACTTATCAATTTTGTGAGGATGCTATTAGAAATTAAAGAAGCAACAAAAATCCCCACCCGTTTTTGACAATTGTAAAATTGGCTTGAATTTCAGGGTAGCGATAAAAACTTATTGCTACAGACTGCGTATGAAGACAAAAACTGTAAACTGTATAGAAGACATGCAAATAAACATATATTATCTACACATGCAAATAAACATACATTATCAACACATGCAAATAAGCATACATCTATAAACGCGCAAATATATAGATACGCATATCTGTATCTATATATTTGCGTGTTTATTTGTTTGTAAAATAAAATATTAAAAAAATTAGTAACCGCGAAAGAAATTAAAAACCATCAACCCATAAATAAATAATTTTAAATTGTATTTGTTAATTTTCATTAAAAGTTGAAAACAATTATATTTAATAGTATTTTATAGCATAAAATCTCATTTATATTATATTTAAAGTGAATAAGCAATTTTATCGTTAAATTAGGAAAAATCTTAATTCAATTATGTTATTCGTAACAGTAAATTTCAGTGCTAATTTTTCAAATACACAATAAAAATTATTATATTTTATAACAAAACCAATATTTATAAAACTAAGCTAAAGCTCATTATTTATTTATTTAATTTGTAAAATATTTAGAAATCGAGCTTAAAATACAAATTTAAGTACAATTAAATTTTTATTATGCATTTTCGTATTTTTATTTTAAGACAATATCTATAAGATGCAATTTTAAACTATTTAAAAAAACATAACTTCTATAAATATCTTTTTCAAAGTATTATAATCATTTGTGTTTGTTAATATTGACAAGTCTTCATCTAAACCAATGGTTCCAGTCAAAGGATTATCTCTTCGTTCAATTTTGTAAAGTGGAATCCACCTAACTTTCTTTGAACTTTCCAGTCAAATTACTGTTCCAAGTAGGATTGTAATATTGGTCTTTATAATTAAAAATTATTTAAAAAAAACTTTTATAAAGTCATAGTTTTTAAAAATTTCTATTTGCTCTTGAATTTTTTTTAAATCTTCTTTATTGGAGATTTTAATAATGCTTATAACATCTGCAATTATTGTTGATATCAAATACGGCTGCCTTTCCTTTTTTGTATTTTTTATTATATACTAGCCGCCTTTGGCGACCAGCTAGTTCGCCATGAGTAATGCGTTCTAAAATTTTCAATTAAGTCACATATTCATTAGCCTTGAAGTAATTCCGGGGCATTGATTGGCCTGAAATTAATATTTTCTTTAAGATAATGGACGGAAAGCTCTAAAAGAAAATGTTTTCCTAATAATATTCTTTAATTTTATAAATCAGTCAGTTTTAACTATCGGTTATGCTTCCAAAATATTAAAAATGTTTTTTTCGGTGATGTTGCCAAAATCTGGAATATGTTTTTTTAAAGAAACGAAAAAGGGGAAAAAATTATTGAATTAATGATACAGATATTGCAAACGATAATAGAAATATGCCATTAAGTCGGGATTTTCATGCATATCCTGTCTAAATTCAATCAATTTTACCGTAAATAAAGAAGATTTGTTGAATTAATTATTTAGATATTGCAAATGATTATAGAAACCTTTGCTTTGCATTTATTTTTTTAGAAAGTCTCACATTTTATATTTCTTTTATTTTATCCAGTCACGTGTTAAAAGTTGCATTTCTTTAGATTTGATTTGCGATGATAGGTTTTTTTTATTCGAACTTCCGGCATTCTTTTATTTTATCCAGTCACGTGATAAAAACATAGTTAAAATATTTCTTTAAAAATTCGTTAAAAATAGAAGCTTACATTATAAATTAAAAACACTGATACCATTAGAAAGCTAATTTTTTAATCTTTAAATTGATATAAAAATCATGTTTGTGCAATAATATTTTAGAAAGTTATAGCGGAAAAACGTCGAAATTTCGCTTAAATTTTAATTAATTCAAATTCTAATTAAAAATTCGATAAAAGGGCTCCGAGGTGCACATTCCCGACCTCCAAGGTATACATGTACCGAATTTGGTAGCTGTAGGTCCGACGGTCTGGCCTGTAGAGCGCCAACACACGCACATACACACACACACACACATTGAGCTTTATTATAAGTATAGATAACCGTAATGATATAACAAATGAAGTAATAATTTAAGAAAATAGAATATTTCTTTAGTTTTATCTTTCACAGCATATACCGAGCCAATTCATAGAATTCTTCAATGAAACATTTTATGTGAAAACATTAATTAATAGAATTGTTAAGAGACATAGAGGGTAATGGAGTAAAATTCAAATTTATATCACACACATTACAGAAAAAATAGTTGCCCTCCTTTTTTTATTGTTACATCTAAAAATTGAAGAAAATCTTAAGTAAACAACACAGAAAATGAAACAACATTTTTTATATAAGCTGAAATAACACAATTACTGACAGCTGTGCTTTTTGGGATTTTTTTTCCGCCTTTTTGTGAAGGTTATTGGATTATAAAACTAAAATCAGTTTTATTTTGATGAACGAATTTTTTTTATTATTAGATATTTCATTAATGCAAAATAATAATTGTTAATGCATTCGAAATTTATAAATAAAATGAAATTGTTTCACAAAACGGATCGTTTGAATGCTGTGTTTAACCGTTTCATTCTGGCAAAAACGGAATTTCTAAGTGAAATAGAGAGAAAAACTTTTTTTCTATCATGTGACAACAGGATATTGTATTCAATTGAGTTTTCTGAAGCCTCAAAATGTGAAGGCAACAAGTTATTGAAGCCGTAAAATGCGTAGGCAATAAATTGGTGATTTATCTCCTTTTATTTTGATTTATTTTTGTAGTCGGCTTTCACTGTATAACCTTTGAAATATGTATAGTCCGATAGAGAAGTCTCGTTTTTCTTTCAAACCGGTTTAAACTGGTTAATGACATATTAATTAAGACAATTTATAACTTAAAAAATAATAATATTCTCATGTGATAATTTGAAATCTGTGATGGTCGATTTCATTTTTATTTTATATATATTTGAAATCCGGCTCTTTTGCTTTGTTTTCAATTTTAAGACTTTTAATCTTTGAAAGAGGTTTCTATATTATCCTTGAAATCGGACATGTATATTTGGTAGTATGCATAATATTGACAAAAAAAAAAATGTGAATATTGCTTATATTTAGTTCAAATTATTCCATTCTAGAAATAATGCTCTTCTGTTAATTTTCCTCCCGATCTTCAAATCATGCTAGAAAATAGATTTTTGAAACTATCTTTACAATTTATTGAGAATTCAGTTTTACGGAATCCATCAATAAATTCAAACCGGTGACAATTTGACCTGCAAGTTTGTCTTGGGGTCCATGTTTATGAAATATGGTATTTTTAGAATTCTAATTATTAGCATGATGAAATATGATGACTATATATTTAATGAAAATATTTAGAAATATTTTGATATCAAATTATTTTTCTCAAATATAAAATCTTTAAAAGAATTCCAATTTTTAAATCTTATACATAGCTGTGAGAATGCGGCACAAGTTCTTTGTCTGAATTAAAGAAGTTTAAAATGTTTAATACACTTAGTAAAAAACAATAATAAATTAATTAATTTGTAATCCTTTTAAATAATCAATTACAAAAAGCAATGTTTAATTTGCAAATGGCTCTAGAATGCAATTAATTTTTCTTTCAAACTCAATTACAAATACCTTCAATTTGAGAAGACGGATATTTTTTCTTTAAGAGTAGTATATTAAGCTTTATATCAACATTTGATCGATTGGGTTCTATAATAAATACAGATATAAAATATATATCGATATTGCATACGATTTTTCCTCCTTTTTAATATTAAGTTAAAAATTTATATTAAAAATATAATGGCACTGTGAGAAGTTGCATTGCAAAAAATTCATCTTTCCATTCTTTGAAAAATTTATAACAATCAAATACTCTTTATAAGTGTTTAACTATAAAGGCGTTTTGTAATTTCTCAATTATTGAGCAGAAAATTGAGTTGAAATAAATCATATTAATAATTCAGTGCTGATGACAATAATTTATTTGTAATGCAAATTTACACAGAATAAGGATGTTTGTAAAAGAAGGGAAAATATTTCATGTGAGTTTACAAACTCTTTCAGTAACTATAAATGTATTTTAAATAAACCTGCATATTCATTAAATGAATAAAACTGCAAAACTAAATAAAATTGCAAACCGCAAATGTACTTTAAATTAACTAAAGATTATAATTTCACATCGCAATAAAGTACCTGTCCAATAACATTCTCTTTTCCATGAAAATTTTTTTAAATTCATAATTAAATGAAAACATATAATTCAATCACTTTAGATTTAATTCTCTTTTGGTATTATTTTCAAATTTTTTTAAAAATTAACTAAAGATTATAATTTTACAACTCAATAATATTTCTGTCCAATAACAATCTTTTTTCCATGAATTTTTTTTTTAATATTCATAATTAAATGAAAATATATAATTCAATCATTTTAGATTTCATTCGCTTTTGGCATTATTTTCGAAAAGATTTGGCAGAATTTATTGAAAATAATACCAAAGAGTATAAAGTAATGCCAAATTCTTACAGAAAGTATAATCTACCTATAGCCTCTTGAGCGGTCATTCTTCCAAACAATGGCATCTTCTACAATTGGAGATTCACTGATAGCAACCCTACCTGCGGATGGTATAAAAGTATGACTTGGACAGTGTCCCTCACAAAAGTCTTGTCTCTGCGACTTTAGCCATCGTCTAGGACCCATCCCGACACCTGTGGTACCTTCCAGCTTCCGCTCGATTCCAAGAGTATTTTGGAGATCTCTTATACATTGCTGTAACTTGAACCGGTGAGTCTTTTATTCTCTTTTCCTCAATGATACCTAGTTGTAGTAACTATACTAAATTATCATGTAGTGCTTCAAATTTTCATTTCTTTTGAAATATTCATTATGGTATCTTCAAAATATACCGAATCTGAATGATTTTTCCCACTTCATTCTTTAATTGATTATTTTCTAAAACAAAATTATCAAAGTTTTATGTAATATTGTCACCTACTCAGGAAAATATTTTGGATAGATAATCTTAAATGTAAAAATTAAATTCATTGAAATTGTTTTTAATCTTACCTTAAGAGGAAACGCAAATTATCAAGGAATCGTATTTTAAAAGCTGGTCCTAATGTGCATGATTGAATATGTAGAATAAATTAAACAACTAACTTATTCTGAATTTCAACACTTGTAAAAGCAGTAGTTAATGCTCGCAATAAAATTTTTATTTGCAGAATATAGCGGTTCTTTAAAAATTTTCATTTTTTCTGCGAAAATATGTGTATGGAATGATTATTTCATAAACATATAGTGTTTGAAAAAAATGTAAGATTCATTTCAATTGTAATTTAAATGTTGTAGTTATTTTTGTTAATGAATATTTACTTTTTTTGTTAATGAATAATGAATATTTTAACAAATTTAATTCTATATGAAAAAAATGGTATAAATCTGTTAACATCAGATTCCATATTTCATCGCTTGTGAAAGTAATAGTTAATCCTCGTAATAAAGTTTATATTTACTGAATATCCTCTTTCTTTAAAATGTTTATTTAATCTGCGAAAATATGCTTTTGAAAAATAGAATTGTTACATAAACATTAAATGTTTGAAAAATAATGAAAAAATAGGTTTCAAGTAAAATTTTAATGTTGTTGTTGCTGTTTTTGCTGAATATTCACATTTAAAATTTTAACAAATTTAATTTTATCTGCATAAGTGGTTCAAGTTATTAAGAAAAATTAAGCCCGATGATATAACTTTATTATAGATTTTTTTTTCAAATAAAACAGCATAAATTATTTTTCTTCAGTTTCATTTAGTAAAGGATAGTTTATTTTAACAATATTTGAGTGCAGATTTCAGATATAAATATAAAACAGATGAAAAAAAAATCTATTTTGTCTAAAATTGAATGAAACTAGGCATAAAAATTAATTTATTTAAAAATGTTATATAATTACTCTTCATATTTATATTATGTGCAAAAAATATATTAAACGGTATGTAAGTTAAAATTGAATAAAACTAGGCATGAAAATGTAACAATTTTATGTTATAATGACTATTCGTAATAATGTTATGTGTAATATATTAAATGGTACGTACATCCATTAAAGTACTTGAAATTAGAATAATTTAAAAGTGATTAATAATTCAAAACGTGTGCTATACTCTCATAGCATTCCCAGCATATTAGCATCAGAAACCTATTAATCAGTCGACTTTAAACATTATAGCACATGGTATAAAAATTACCGTGTTGAACAGGTTAAATTTTTTTCGCATTTTTGATTCTATCTTTTGATCATGCGCTGATACATATCTAAATAGTGATACGGAAAATATCTGCTTGGGTTTAGAATTCCATGATTACCCTCTTTATGGCTAAATTTTGAAAATTTATGAATTTCTCTCTCTCTCTCTCTTTTAAAATGCCTGGTACCTTAATAGGAAATATAAAGTATCGGAGATTCTAATTTTAAAAGTTGGATCCAATGTATATGATTGAATAATGTAGAATTAATGAAGTAATTAACTTATTTTGAATTTCATCACATGTGGTAGTAACTGTTAATCCTCATAGTAAAGTTTATATGTACCGGAATATCCCGTTTCTTTTAAAATGTCCTTTATTCTGCCGGAATATGTCAATGAAAAGCTATTATAATTATTTCATAGTGTTTGAAATTTTTTTTTTCAGAAATTCATTCCAGTTGTAATTTGAATGTTGTTGTTGTTGTTTGTGTTAAAGGATACATATTTACATTTTAAATTTTAACAAATTTAATGTTATCTGGAAAAATGGTTTAAATTAATTATAAAATTTTTTTCCACCAGATTCTGATATTGATTAACGTTTCTTTTCAAATAAAGTAAATTAAGTTTTTTTTAGCGAGTAGCAATTGTTAATGGATGATTTATATTAAATATTTATGCTTGTGTATTTCGGAAATTATTTTTAAATAATTAAAAATGAAAAACCCGATTTACGTTTGAAATTAAATGAAACTAAATAAGAAAATTAATTTATGTATATATTATTTATAATGTAATATATTTTTATAATGTAAAGACTATTCATAAGAATATTATTAAATACACTGAATGATACGTATGTCTACTAAAATAAGTGATATTAGAATAATTGAAAACTTTTAATTAGTGTAAATTTTAATTAATTAATTTGAATGTACGCTATACTCTAATAGCATTTCTAGATATATCAGCATCAGATATCTGTTAGTCTGTTGGCTCTATTCATTGTACTACATGGTACAAAATGTACAATGTTGAATAGGTTAATTTCTGTTGATTTCTGATTTTGTCTTTTGCTCATTAGCTGATACATTTCTAAATAATGAAGCTGAAAATCTGCTCTAATTTAGGATTCCGTTATTTCACTTTTTATAGACTAAATTTTGGAAATTTTTGAATTCCTTTCACTGTTTCTCCCACTTTTTTCCGAATTAATTATTATTGTGGTTTTTTGTTTAGTATACAACTTATTCTCTGTCTCTATTTTAATTTTAATTTTTAATCATTATTTTACATCCCTTCATATGGCGATGTTCTTGTATAGTAATCAAAATTCAAAGAAAAAAGTTGTTACAAAAAAAAATTAATTTCAGTAAGGATACCTGGTGAATTATTTCTACAAATTGAAGCACCTCTACAAACAAAATTTTAAAATGCTTTTAAAAAATACGTCTTATTCATAACAATTTTTTGAAAAATAAAGATTTCTACTAAACTTCGGTCGAGTTTCATTTATAAAATAGTTGGAAAAGTTTCCTTTGCAAAAAGCCCATTAGGAACCGTAAAATAAGCTGCTTCTTTTATAAAACAACGTTTCTGTCTTTTCCATATAAATAGAAACCACTAAAATGCGATTAACTATATATTGGACTCATACTTATGAAAGATTTCGAAAATCATAGTAAAATAGTCAGTACTTTTTTTTCAATTTTTAATAAAATGCTGCGACATATAAAAATGCGAATATTGCCTTTACACAATATCATGTGTAGTTTAATTTCAGACAAGTTAGAGACAGTACATTTTGAGAATAAAAAGTTTTTTTTGCACCATTTAGTTATTTATTTCCCTTATTTTTAAGTATGATTAGCAATATTCTACCATATTCCTTTAAAATCTTGTCACCGTTGCATGTAACAAATTAATATATTAATCTCTTGATAAAGTTATGTTGATTATAATTCTATACTTTTCTTAATTATTTCCAGTCCGCCATTATTTAAATATATGCTCTTAACTTTTTGATAAATAGGTAAGGCTAATTTCAAGAAAAAGTCAAAATCACGTGGTTGAATGATCACTTTGAAAATAATTTTTTTTTTTTTTTTTACTGTACAAAATTTTTCAGTTTAAGTTTTAGAGAGTGGATTTGGTTATTTTCGGTTGCAGAATCCTTGTTTCTTTATGAGAAACAAAAGTGTCGTGCATGACCGAGAAGAATTAAAATGTTATTAATGTTTTTAGGAGAACGTAAGGAGAATTTTTTTTAAAGAATGCATAGGTTTTTGTTTGTAAATAAAATAAAATTGCACTCTCTGTATAACATCATATGAGATGACATAAAATGGAAAATAAAGAATATATAACTGAATTACGCATTTAATGTATATGAGGTATAGAGAATATGTCAACGAAACCTGATTGAGGATTTCGAATAATATTACAATTGTGCTTATTTCTGGAATAAAATTTGGAGTTGGCTGATTTTCAGTTAAAGTCACTCTTTATTAATTTACTTTTCTGTGCAGGAGCTTAGTTGTTTATTAAACTAAGCAAAACATAAAATAAATCAAATTATATATAACTGAGATAGTACATGGTATAAAAATGATAGTATATAAATCGATAGCATATAGTATATAAATCAATTGTTTTCATATTTTCTGTGTATCATCATGTTTCCTGGTTTATGTATATTTAATAATATCAAAATGAAATAATTTAAACAAATCCTGATTTTTGTTTTTAAACTTTTTTTAATATGCTACAAAAAACTGAGTAACGTTCTGTATCTTTTCCTTAATATTCATTTTTCCTTTGAATCTATAGTTAAAATTATACCTTCAAATTTTAGTGTGTCATTCTTAACCAATGTGTTCAGAAATTTCGAATTTTTATAACCTTTAAAAAAATGATTTTAAAATTTTTAGAGTAAATTGGTTTTAATCATAAGTTTCTAAAACGGTACATTAAAATTTTTAGATCCTACCCTTAGTTATGCACTGATGCTATTTCATCGATATTTATTTTGTTAATACGGTTCCTAATTTTATGAAATTAATATTTAATCCGTTGTATTTTACATTTTTTTCTTTCAAGGTAAAATATTAATTTTTTAAACGTCAATTTATGGATTAAAAAATAGGTTTTTATTAGTGTACAGAAAAAAAAAATAATTTTATTTCAATTAATTTCTTCTTAGTCTTAATTAAAATGTAATTTCTTGAATTCTTGAAATAATTCTTGTTATCAAAATCAGAACTTTTCAGTCCTTCATGAATATAGTTGAAAATTAACAAAGTTAATTTATCAATTTATAATTAGTGTACAAAAATTATGCAGTAGGTTAAGAATACCAACACACGTCAAATGTTATTTTTTTGCAACGGTGCTAACTCTTTATTGTGTAATCTTAAACTGATAAGTTGGATGCAGTTTATCAAATTTTGTGAGTTTGAAATTTGATTTTTTCAATAAGGATTACTCACCCCCAAAAATATTAAATACTTGGATTTTTTTTTTTACTTCCAGTATTAAAATTTATAGTAGTTAAATACATATTTTTATTGCATATCAATTGCCTCTACAATCAATACTAATCTAATAATTGAAATTTTCTACAAAATTTTAGTAAAAGAATTTTTTTAATTAAATTTATACGATATTCTCATTTTTTTAATATTTTTTAATATTTAAATCAATATAGAGTTTAATAAATTGTCTTGTTCTTAAAGCGAATATGTTACTGATGCGGGTCACTTTCTAGAAGAGGTTACAAATTTTAAACATTTAGTCTCATATTTGACTAAAGTTAATAAGATGTTTAACGCAATTTCGAATACTTAATTCGACTTTAATACAATTTCATGTGTTTTGATACTATCTGAATACTTTCCACTTTGTTTTTTATGAAACATGAATTGCTTTTCAATGAATTTATTCAAAAATGTAGAAAATAATCAATGGCGAATGTGTATTGTATAACCACTTCAAAACAATAATCTTTAGTTTAGTAAATGCATTATTTTACGTAAATACGACGATTTGCATTAAAAAAAAAGTTTTAGTTTCATTAGTTTTTGCTTTGTTTCTTCTTTATTCGCTTGTTTAATTCAATATGTTCAAAACCTGAAATATGTACTATTTAAGTATAGGCAATTAAAAAATACTGCTTCTTAAGTTTGAAATATACTTAAATGATGTTAATGGTATTGGAATTATTTGTAAGAAGGAAATGCTTGCAAAAGCAATTCTTGAAATGCCGCAAGTAGTAAGAAAAGCTTAAAATTACGGATGTTTAAGTTTTCATGTCAAAAAATTTTTATTAAATCAACTTCAGATTAGAAGAGCCATTACAAACTTTTCTGTTAACATCGGAGATTTAACTTAACTGCTTTTTAAAAAAAAAATCTGTAGTCTGATTAAGATTATTTGTTTATTTTATAACTTTTCGTTTTGTATATGAAATATTGTTGGTACACTGTGCATAAGGACAGTGCAAAAAGAAACAGCTTATTAAAATAGTAGTGCATTAGCATTTTGCTAACTAATCATTTGCATCTGTGAAAATTTGCAAGAGGTAATAGTTGAATTCAAATTTAATTTTCTTCTTAGAACACTATTTATCAAACCAGAACCCAAATCTACTGTTTGAAAAATAAAAAAAAAAAAAAAAAAAACAGAATTTTAAAAGGATTTTTACATTAATATGTGTATTAATAGGTGCTTTTTAGAAATTTAATTTTTTTTAAAAAAAACTTGTTCTTGTATGTAAAATAAGTCATTAAAAATCGTGATGAAGTTCTGGTAATATATTCTTCAATGATACACAGCTACAATTTTATTGTAAATTTGTACTGAATAACTATGTTTTTTTTTTTTTTCATATTTCAAACAACGTAATTATTTCCAATTTCAGAAGAATTCAGAGACGTTTTAAACTTTCCAGGAGGCCTAAAATAATGCAAATCTCGAAACCCCTTTCTCCCTCCAAATTCATTATCGATTTTAATTTAATTTTTATTCAGCTGTAGAAAATTTTGAAAGATTGCAGTCGTCTCTAAACCCCTTTCTCCCTCCAAATTCATTATCGATTTTAATTTAATTTTTATTCAGCAGTTGAGAATTTTGAAAAACTCCAGTTGTAAGACCCTTTCTAAAAAGTCCATCTAAATATTTCACATTAAAAAAAACTACAGAGTTAAAATGTTAAATTAACTTTACACCAAATATTTAAAATAAAGGACAACTTTCTTTAAAACACTCTAAATAATATTGTAAAAGGAGGGGACATTTTTTAAAAACTGATAAGATTTAAGAATGAGATAAAGAATACTTTGTAAACAGCAGTTAGGAAATTGTAATGGTAATAAAGTAAAAGTTTCAAAATTAATTTAATCAATACTTGGTTTTGACTAATAAATTTGGATCCAAATCCCTCTGTCATTAGGTGAAAATATAAAACTAAACAGCTTTCTGAAAGTGATAAAAACTTTCAAAAGCTGAGAGACTCCTTAGCCTTTGCTAACTTTCGCTATTTAATAATCCTGCATTCCGCCACCCCCCCCCCCCGAATAGAATTTTTAAAATAATCTCTTTCGACTGTTGGCATTACAGCTCCCGTATTGTAGATTCAAATCTTGCTGAAATATAAAAGAAATTTTTAAAGAGGTATTTTATTATTCCCTCATAATTATATGAGTGAACAATCTCTTTCTGTAATTTACTTTAAACCATAATACATGAAACCTGAATTAAATCTTCAGTATATTTTCGTTATAGAAATTTGTTGCTGTGTTATTTGAATGAAATTTTCTATTAATATATAGTTTTCTATTAATATATAAAAAATGCATTATGATATTTTTGTACATCTGTAATTTTTTTTCTCAAAATAGGCTGCAATTTTGTTGATCTTGTTTTAAATTTGAAGGAATATTTAACCGAACGTTAATTCTATAATCCACAAAAATGTTTTAAATTATTTCTCAAATCACAATTACACGTTAAAATTACTGTTAAAGTAGTCTTTCACAGTAAATGTTCAAAACAGTTCAAGTGTAAAAATACTCCTAATATTGTTTAGCATTAATTTATTATGAAATTCATGTATTGATGATGATATCGTGTCCATCTTTCCACAGTAGCTTCTGAGAGCCCCTGAGCACCCAACGGACAGAAGTCTGACTTCTAGCTCATATGAAGGTGAAACACACATTCGCTTGCACAACTCCTTTTTACAGGGTGGCTCATTCATACATTTCACAGATAGAACACAGAATACCATGCCCGAACTGGGAATCGAACCCGTGGTGGCCAGATCACGGGGAAGATACACTACCCCTATGCCAAGACGCCGGCAATTCATGTGCACTAATACTAAATATCATTTACGCAAAGAAATGTTTCATATTTTCACCTAATGCAAAGAATTGTCTAACATTAGTCCAATTTCATAGAGTAATATATTCATTAAAGTACATCTATAATTACATTCTTCTGCTTCTGATGAAAAATTAGTGACCAATAAGTATTATTTCTACGTTTATATTTAATGCTATGATGTAATTTATAAACCCAGTTAACAATTTCCCATTCTTGCTTTTTCCAACAGTTTTTGAAGATGGCCAATATACTTCCCAGCTGCTCCTATCCCCCCGCATATTTCAGCGGCCAGACGTTGATTATCCCTTCTGCGGCGGGGATAGATCCCTTTACTTACGCCACCTTCCACTACCCCTCCCTTCTAGAGGAAGAAGTTGAAGAAAAATATGGTGTAACAGAGGACAACATCGTTTCCTGGAATATTCCAGGAAACAATTACCACAATCTGGTGCACTTCCTCCTCTACAGGGAGGAGAACCAAATGGCCAGATACTTCACTCAATTGTAAGTGCAAAAATTCCTTTTATCTCCCTACTTTTTCCTTATTTTCCCTTGTAAAATGAGAAAAATATTGACGGCAGTCAGTTTAATTTTTTCTGTTACCAAAATAGCCTCAGGTGCATATTTTCATAATATGAATGGTGTTTCTGACAATAAGGAAAGCCTGCTTACAATTGATTGCACAAATGTAAAAATAATAATCCCGGATGTGAGATATGATTTCATGAGTATGCCAGATTTTTAATAAGAACTTCCACCAAACGATATCTGGTCAGCGCCGTATTTGTATCATAGCTGTTAAAGCTTCTGTTTACATTTTTTCCCCGAATTTTCTTTTTCAAAAGTTCTGAATAGGTTTTGTCTCTTCATTCACAAGAAAACAGGGACATACAAAAAACAGGAGCGCTCTAAAATTCAATTCAGTATTTAGATCAATCAGAACAGACAAGGTGTGCCCTCAATTGTCCATTCGAAGTAGGCAGTGTCCAGACCTTCCTACAAGGACAACAGAAAGCGTTCTGAACATTTCTTAAACAGAATTCTCAAGGTGTGCCCTCAATTGTCCATTCGAAGTAGGCAGTGTCCAAACCTTCCTACAAGGACAACAGAAGCGTTATGAACATTTCTTGAACAGAATTCTGTGGTTCATAATTTGGAGGATTCTGTCATTGGAAAGTTGAGTTGCATATTTATAGTCATTTTCAACTAAATTGAGAAGGTTATTGTTTTCCTCCGAAAGATTCTGTTCATTGATCTGAGGTAATGAAAAATCAGTTGGTCGATATTTGTTGAGAAAAAGAGAATTTATTGGAAATGTGAATTCTGGCACATTCTTTTCTCTTCTTAAATTTCATTAAGCTTAATATAGACGAACGTTGGAATAAAAAGAGATAGCGACGAAAAATTGACAAGTATATACATTCTTACTTCAATACAAATTCAAGCAAATTATTGAAATTCTGTTTAAATTCTTCATTTCTTCAATTCAAATTCACTTTAATTGGTTTTAAGACTCGGTCTGATACTAGATGAAAAAAGTTGCAAAAATTGGCCGAAACAATATTTTTCGCAACCTGCCTCCTCATTACTCATCATTTCACTGAAAGACTGTCAAACTTCTTGGAATGTTGAACAATTTATTTTCTTATTTTTGCTAGATGCCAGAAATAATTAAATTATTTTGAATAGCTTTATTTTTACACATGTCAATTTTGCAGATAGTTTCTCAATGCTCTGAGTGCCAAAAAAAATTCTTATATCAAGCATGGAGGACTTTTCCAATTTTAAGTTGTTCAGACATCTGAAAAATGCACAATATTTAAATTTTAATAAATATTCTATCGCCATTCCTTTGTTCAGTTTATTATTAATTTGCATTAATTTGAAATTTTGTATTAAATTTAATGTCATATTTTTTTTCCAGCCGCAGCTGGGAAGTGTATGCGGAACTCACAAGTGGCGATTCCGATGAGGAATTGATCGGGAGGTTTCAGCTCCCCTCCGCCTTCCTAGAGACTGCATTTCGGAGCAGGAAGCTCCTTCATTATCTAAGGAGGACTATGTACGTAACACCCGTACATTCCACCTCCTGCATAAAAAAAGTAAGTGCCCCACATTAATTTCATTAAATAGAAATCAAAATAATTAAATGACAAACCTTTTTTAGATCCTTTTTTATTTTCTCTTTCTCTCAAAAGATTATTTTCATTCAAATCAATGTATAAAAATTCCCTCTGTACGATCATTCATAATGTTTCCGAGTGAAAAGATTTTTCACCATAAAGGCTTTATCACACGGAAAAATATCGTCGGCACTTTCCGTCAGCAGAAAATGACATCATCATAACGTCACTTCAAAGTTTTACATGATTGGTTGAATTTCGCTTGCGGACAATATTTTACACTGCGTGAAAAAAGTAGAAGGACAGTCCTTTTTGTGAACATTTTGCTTTAATCTTGCTGCTTTTTATCTGATTTTTTAAAGAGGTTGCTTTGTTAATGTTTTAATTAAAGTTAGGTGAGAAATTTTTTGCTAACTCTATTTAAGGTTGAGAATTCAATACTTAGCAACTTTTGGTGTGTGAAAAAAGTAAAAGGACACATCCTCAAAATTGATTTTGAAGCTGTTGGAAACCATAAAGGTTGATGTACTCTTTTACTTTTAATAACTTTTTGTCAAGAATAAAGAATTTAGTTAGAAATTCATAGTTTTTATTGGTTTTAGAATGCCCAGAGGAAAATCCTTAAGTTAGTTCCAGAAGGACCAAAAAGTTGCCAATAAAAATGAAGGAAAAGGTGTAAGAGAGATTGCACAGCAGCTACGTATCAGTCTTAATACTGTTTCGAACTTCATAAGAAACCCTGAGTGACAGAACAAAAAGGAAGACGAGAAGGCCAAAAAAACTTACACAACATGATCAAAGAAAAATCGTTCGTGAATCCAAAAATACTGGTGGAAGTGTCAACAAGGCTTTAATGCCTACCAGGGATTACACATGTATACGAAAGAACTGTCTAGAACTATATAAAATACTCAAAAAGTTCATCTTGAAAAAACAGAAGTACCATCCGAAGTGGAATGAAGGACGCATTAAGCACCGACTGCAGTGGACTAAACACCACATGTGCTGGAACTCTGGATGGACCTCAGTTGTATTTTCCGATGAGAAAAAGCTCAATTTGGATGGTTCAGACGGTTATCAGTACTATTGGCACTGTCTTGGAAATGAAGAAGAGGCTATTCTACTCGACAAATGGGAGGAGGAGGTCTAATGGTTTCGTTAACAGTTGGTTATGGAGGTAAAACAAATATAGTATTTCTAAATAGTAGACAGAACCATCCAGACTACATCCAGACTCTAAACTCAAATCTTCTTCCATATGGCCCTGAGTTAGGAGGAGGCGACTGGGTTTTCCAACAAGACGGAGCATCAATTCAGGCAGCAAATGGTGTTAAAAATTGTTTTGCAGCAAACAAAATTCGTATTTTACAATGGTATACCAAAAGTCCTGATCTCAACATTGTATAGAACTTATGGTCAATGATTGTACGTCGCGTTTACGAGGGAGGAAACAGTTTGTATCTGAAGCTGAACTGCAGAAATCATTACAATGTATATGGGGCAAATTTTGCCAAACAGAAATGTAATCTTTATATAGTTCAATGCCCAAAAGAATTTTTGAAGTAATTCGAGCCAATGGAAGAAGAATTCCATATTAATTAATATAGTAAACCCATTTTTTTAGAAGTGTCCTTCTACTTTTTTCACAGATTATGACATCGTCAAAACTGATTTTTTAAATTAAGTCTACTTTTTTAAAAATGTGTTCTATTTCTTTTTATGCAGATACAGGTATCTGCTTGTAAAATTTTTGTATGTAAAATAAATATTTAAAAAATGCTGTATTATTCATTTATTTAAAATAATCTATTGTCCTTCTACTTTTTTCACGCAGTGTAATCACTATCGTCGGCGTTTTCTAGCTGGTTAGAGAAAGTTGTCGATTATAAAAACTTGCTTGACCGCTTCTGAGGGTAGAAATGGAAAATAGCTGACGAAAAGTGCAGACGATATTTCGCAGTGTGATAAGGCCTTAAGAGTAGCAGGGCATAGATCAAACTTTAAAATTGTTTAAAATTCTGAGAAACATCAAATAGAGGTCAATCTGCTGTAATACCTAAATGAATAACAGCTCAAGTTTCTATCAAAGTATTTTACCATCTAACTTCAATGTATTTAATCTTTCTTGTCATAATCGTTAATATCCTGTTACTTTTATTGACTTATTTTACTTTTATTTTATTATAATTTGAGAGAATTACTGTTTTTTTCTGTTCACCTTACTTACTGTTTTTGATTTTGTGGAAATAACATAAAAAAAAAAACTTATTTAATTCTTTTGATTTGTAGTGCTTCGAAGTGCAGTTCCAGGTCAGGGGGTCGGAGGTTTGGGCTAAAATCCCCCGAAAATACGTCCTTAATTCTCAGCTCCGCTATGGCCATTACATCCAGCTACAGGTAAGAATTTTTTTTTGTCCTTCTTTGACTTAAGAAATATTCAGTGAGTTATAATTAATATTATTCAATGTCCGATTCATTAAAAAAATTATTATAATTAAAATAAATTATAATTATTAATAAATTATATAATAATAATTATAAATAAATAAATATAATAATAATTATATAATTAATTAATAATTGCTGGATGTAAATAAATAATATAAATTAATTATATAATTTATAAATTATTATTTTAATTAAAATAATATACAAAAAAATTTATAAATAAAAATTCAGAAAGTAATGAGACTAAACTTTATGGTACACATTATTTAATAAAATCCAAAGAATGAATCTAGTTATCAAGTTAAATAAAGTTGAAAGGCATCCCTTATATTTAGCTAGTTACGCTGATTCGACTAATCAATCCTTCCCCCTTTCACCCCTGCACACGCACGTGCGTACTCAGACTTTATTATCTACGAACTATCCGATATATCAAACCGATTATAAATACTGATACTAATTCTTGACATACAGGACATAACTGATGATGCTATCAAGTCAGCTGAATTACAGTAATCAAGGACCGTTTCATTTGGTTGTGTTGACTCCATTTTTCTGCTCCTATAAAATAATACGTAATTTTAACTTGAACCACAAAAGAAATTGGATTTAGCTTTAATAGTGGAGTTATTGAAAAAAACAGGTGTATTTGCTTGGGGACATTTAAGTAAATCAAACTAGATTTTCGAAACTAGATAAATCAAACTAGATTTTGCTTTCATTTATAGTCTTCATGTACTCATTAATTCTTATCTGTAGTTTATATTTAATGATAAACAAGATAATCATTAATTGTCTTAAATGACTGATTACTAGCAGTTAAAATTCGAAGTTATCGTGACTGGTATTCTGAGAATGGCTAGGATAGAAAAAAAAATGATGAATCAATGTTTCGAATTATGTTCACAATTTGCCTTTTGCCTAGTTCACAGACTTAAAAGAGAATATCATCATTTCTGTAAGACTGACTTGTTTTGATCGCATTCATAATACACTACAAATAAAATATCATATCTTATGTTCGTATTGAAATCATTTCTTTGCTTTGTTTTAAGCCATCCCAAGTTTCAAACTCTTTGTAAAGCAATTAAAATGAATTCACTGATAAAAAAAAATTGGAGGAGAATATACCGGAAGATATGCACACATTGTTTCTGCATGATTTATGAGCGTGAAATCCGCCATACTTTATTTCATTTTATCCAATAACCACGATGAGCATTCTTGGAAGAATTACTGATATTTTGAAGATTCAACATTTAATGTCTCTCTAATTAGAAATAATCTAGAATAATTCTAGACAGAATTGATGTAAAAAGAAATTACTTTTACTTAATTTAGTACAGCTTTATCGCTTGCTCTTATGTTCCAGAGGTTTTAGCAAGAAGTGCAATGTTAGATTTCAGAACTTTGGTTACAGATAAATTACACTTATTAATAAACGTTGATTGTCTTTGGCCAATTTAATGTCCAGTTGTAAAGAAAAATTGTTTTAATAATTGTGTTAAAAATAATGTGCAATTATTGTGTAATTAATAATTATATTTTATATTATATTAAGTTGATTTTGACGCAATAATTTATTTTAAATATGTTCTTTTCTAGGCGGCCTTTCGATTCAGCCGGGATCCCTTCCCACTCGTACATGCCCATGCAGAAAGCATGGATGCTGAATTGGGCAGCATTGCTCCTGATTTTTATGAGGGTCCCGGGGCTCCCTATTTCAAGCAGGCATGGCTAAAGCTCGGGAGAGCTTTGAATTCGGGGAGGGAAGCTTTCCTGCACGCCTTGCAGGAATTGCTTTGCTATTACGAAGCTTTCTGCTCCCCAAAATGTATATATTAATTTTAATTTTAAATTTTTTGTATTCATAATGTATAAATTTTTTGTATTCATAATGTTTAAATTTTTTGTATTCATAATGTTTAAATTTTTTGTATTCATAATGTTTAAATTTTTTTTTGTATTCATAATGTGTAATAATTGTATTAATAACATGTAATTTTGTATGAATTAATTTGTATTTCTTAAATTGTAATCAATTTTTTTATAGTTCTTAGATTTTAATTTTTTTGTATGTCATAAATTTTAATCAAATTTTTTTGTTTTTCTTGAATTGTAATCAATTTTTTTGAATTCTTAAATTTAATCATTTTTTTTTTTTTGTATTTCTTGAATTGTAATCAATTTTTTTGAATTCTTAAATTTAATCAATTTTTTTGTAGTTCTTAAATTTAATCAATTTTTTTTTTGTATTTCTTAAATTTAATCAATTTTTTTTTTTGTATTTCTTAAATTTAATCA
>JAPMOQ010042811.1:89559-103995 GCA_026543055.1 Argiope trifasciata
GAATCAATTTTTTTTTGTATTTCTTAAATTTGAATCAATTTTTTTTTAATATTTCTTAAATTTGAATCAATTTTTTTTTGTATTTCTTAAATTTGAATCAATTTTTTTTTGTATTTCTTAAATTTGAATCAATTTTTTTTTGTATTTCTTAAATTTGAATCAATTTTTTTTTAATATTTCTTAAATTTGAATCAATTTTTTTTTAATATTTCTTAAATTTGAATCAATTTTTTTTTGTATTTCTTAAATTTGAATCAATTTTTTTTTAAATAACATTCTAATGACATTTTTTTTTATTGCAAATAAATTTTGTTACTATTCGAATTGGTCTTTTCATTGAAAGTTTACCTTATGTGAAAATTTATACAAAATGAAAAAAATTAACTAATTTTTCATTTCTTAATAGTTTTGAAATTATTGGAGGGAATGTGAACACAAGATTATTTCTGTAAAATTCACTATTCAAGTATTCAAAAACATTTTTAAATAAGGCTTAGCAATAGGGATAAAAGTCACGGCAAAAAGTAGTTTCATTTAATTTTTTTAAAATTAAACAACAAATACCTGTTAATTTTTAATCATTTAACATTTTAAAAAATCCTTCCGTTTTCCTAAGTAAATAAAATACACTTTTTTCAGCACGAGATCAAATTATCTGCAATTTCGAGCTACACGACAAGTACCTAAATCTATCTTTATTTGTAAAGCAAATAATTTTGGCATTTTTTTTACTTTAAAATTAACTTATTAAACAAAATATCATTAATGAAGATTTTTCAATAGTTTTAAAAGTGTTTTTTAAATGAAAACTTCTTTATTTTTGTTACTTTTTATATTCAAACGTTTCGCTCTTTCATAACAAATGTAGCCCAGATTTAGAAATTTAGCAATACATTTATATACATAATAATAAATAATTTTTCATGAATATCAATCAATTTTTGCTGTAAGCATGTTTTCAACTATTATTGCCATTAAATGATGTCCGAGAACTTTCTGTTTAGAAAAAATTAAAGTATTTTATAATTGAATTCCTGGCACTCTTTGTCCGACTCCAAAACTTATAGACGAATAAGGGTTATATAAATTTTACCAAAAAGTTGAACACTTAAAGAACTAATGCTGCTAACTTAAGAACAAGGCCCCCATTCAAAGGGATGACTTAACTTAGGCTATAAGAAGCAGATACTGACGAATTTTAAAAATCGTCCTATTTGATTTTCGATTCTTTTTACTACTTTATGTTTATGCGGATGATAACCATAATTTTTATTAGTACAAACTCATTTTCATATTACAGTTTTCAACAAATGGTTATTATTCAGCGGTAAGAGATAAGGTTTGATTTTTCCTTCCCAGCCGAACTCTATTGGTTACATAATAATTGGTTATATAAAGGTTATATAAAGTATATTGGTTATATAAAGTATAGAGGGGTTATATTATTGGTTATAGTATAAAGGTTCTTTTTTAAGCTAAATACAACAAAAATTTCTAATTATAATAAGCACAAAATGTTTAATTCTACAAAGTATGCATTTTAATCAAATTGAAATAATGAATTTATATTAAATGGTTGAAAAAAGATTCGAAAGAATTTGTCATTTTTATTTTCTATTTAAACCGTATTATGAAAAGATAAGCGAAAACGGAGTACTAAAATCAAAGACGTGCTTGTCAATTATAAGAAATGTAAGTACACAGGGCTAACACGCCTTCAGAAGAGCACGGGGAATTATTGTAAAGAAACCATGAGTGTGCAAAACATTCAAAACTGTTAGTTCAAATGCTGGTGTTAGTTTTATTATTATTATTATTTCATGTAATATATTTAAAATGATAATTTTAAGTAAAAAAAACCAATATCAATATTTTGAAAGGCATTAAATATATTTAAAAATACCATATATCTTTTAATTAATATTATTAAAACATTCCATATTTGCAGCAACTCCTAAAATAATAAAACGTTTTAAATAGAGTAAACTCTAGATTATTCCACGTGGTTAACATAAAAGTGTTGTTAATATCAATTCAATAATATATATATATAAAAACGATGCATTTTAACTTTTAAAAAATCATAATTATTTCGTAAAAAGTGAATAATCAAATTTTTAAAACATAAATTGTCCATTTATTCATTGTAATTTGATTTTACGCCCTTTAAATAAATACAGTAAATAAGAATTGCTCTAAAATATTTTGTTGGAAATCAGTATATTTTCCAGATAGTATTGTGAATTATCTATAATATTTCAGCCACTCAAGTCAATGAATAATTTGAGTTTAGTATAATTATCTTCAACTTTTCTTTCAATCTTATTTTAACGAATTAAAACCATGCATGCGCAAGTGTGGAGGATTTTAGAATACTAGAAAGGAAGAATGATAAACAAAGAAAGCCTTTAAAAAAAAACTAATTTTGTTGCATATATATTTACAAACATTTAACAGAATGTATGTGGCTGACTCAATCATTGAAATTCTTAATACTTTTTTTTTTGTCTAATTTCAACTTAAAGAATTTAGTTCAAAAAATATTTACCGTAAATTTTTCTGGCAGCATATGATTCTATGTCTACATTAGTTATAAAACTATTTCATTCGTCATCAAACTCCTGGTATCCAATTAAGGTTCATCACTTTTATGACTAGCTTAAGGCAAACTCAAAGTTTTCGAATTGAAGTATGAAATTGCGTACACATTTAAATTTCTTATTTTAAAATGAGTAAAACATTTTTGAAATTTTAAATAAATGGTCAGTGAGTTAGTTACAAATAATCAGCATACGAATACCGAATTTCAGAATTTTTCATTATTTTAAAAATTTTCAAATCAATAAAACAGCATTTTTTTCCCGAGAATATAATTTTATTATTTGCTAATAATTGAGCAAATAAACAATTTTAAATCCTTATTTTGCAGTGCTTCGTCATTTATGACATTAATTTTTAAAAAGACATTTATATTTCTTAGAGAGAAATAATTATTGAATGAAATGGAGATTTTTAAAAAAGACATTGATATTTCTTTGAGAGAAATTGTTATTTAATGAAACGGAGATTTGAATAAAGGTAATTGTTAAATAGGAAAACTTTCGCTGCACTTTTAAAACTTTAAAGTGACCCCAAAATATTTTTACTTGTATATTTCCCGTTATTGTAAATCAATTTTCTTGAGTTTTCCATATCAAGGTATACATATTTTTTATGAAATGAAACATTTAAACCTAAACTTTAAAACATTTAAAAGATTTAAAACTGAGAGCTTCAGAAGAAACGCTGATGATTATTCAAACAAAAATATTTAACTAGCCCATAGGAAGAATCTAATTTTAACAGTTTTAAAGAACATAAACTCCCAAATAATGACTATTTTTCTGGTTTCCGGTAGAACGAAACAACTGAATCCTCTTTTTAAAGTACAAGAATTTATAAGGTTACCGTAAAAGTGGAAAATGTCTCTTTCTTATAAAATTGACAAAATTTTAGCTTATATGCCATATAGATATGAGAGATTTTTGAGCATTAAAATTCAGAATTTATAAAAAGAATCTCATATAAATTGAAATTGTAAGAGATAGTGAAAAAGAATTGTCTTCTGATTAACTCCTAATGCTTAATATCTCTCTTTCCATCTTCACTGAAAAACATTTTAATTTATTTATTCTTCGAATCACGAAATTCCGTAGGATTAGACATTATTGTAAAATTTAGGCCATGGAATTACAATCTGTATAGCAGTTCATCAAGCGTATATCTAAAAACCGAACTCAGCAATATTTCTAAAATTTAATAGCTTCACTGAAAGGTATAAAGTTTTTATTAAATTTTCAACAATACAGTGAAATAATATCCGCATACTTCATTTCGCATATACATTTTACTGTAGTTATCTATAAAAAACATAAATTGAAATCAATTAAAATGCGTCTAGTTTGACCAAATTTTTGTGTTGAAGTAATGCTGTAACAAATATAGTAATTTTGGATAAAATGTGAGGAATTAATATATTAAAGAAATTATTTATGCATATCTCCCAAGCCATTTTTTTCTTAGCATTCTTTGTCATATGAGTCAATTATAACCAAAGGTGGCAGATAAGAAATGAACCGTTTCTTAAAATTTATGGAAAACAATGCAAAAATGTTTAACAATCCTTCCTGATTGCAAATTGATGCTGACAGATGGCGCTAAAAATGGAAAAAAGTTTAGGAGAAGGGTTCTTTCGTCTTTTTGTTTTTTTAATTTCAATTCCCTTTAAGCTCTAAATTTCTGTTCGTTTTTCTAAATATTCTTCGCAACTTTTTTTTAACAGATTACTCCTTTGAAGTACTAATAGATGGCTGTCATCTATTGATCAACATGTTACATTATTCCTACATAATTTTGTTAGACTGTTTAAACAGAAAAAAGGCATATCTTTTTAATGAATCGGATAATTTTTAGAGGTGCATCGTTAATAACATCCCCTGGCTATTAACAAGTTTGACTAAATTTTTAAATTGTAGAGAATAGAAATTGTTTCAAAATCAAGAAAGGGCATATAACGAGTTGATCACAGCGCCATCTTCAAAGCAGTTTCATGAAAAGCGAAAAGTCAAGGCCACGCGAACTGATTTTTTTTTTTTTTTTTTTTTTTGAGATTTTATAATTTTTTTATTATGCAACGTAGGTGCGCAACTGATGTTACGCAAATATTAGTATCCATCCATAGTTACCAGTTACAAACCGGGAACTTCGCTGGAAGGATAGTAAATTTTCTTGAACGAAAAGAGGCAACACAACAGCCTTGAAATCAGACTTTTGAATGTGTATTATATTTGATATTCTCTGAAGTATTAATATAAAACATGATGAAATTACTTTTCAGTTAATGAGAGAGAATTATTAGTACATATTCTGTATCCATAATTGTTTTGGAAATACGTTTGTAATTTCTGTCAGTCGTTAAATTTGTTTTTAAATCAAACCATATTGGTTATTAAACCTCGAAATATGAAGAAACTAACCGAATCTAGTATTTTCAGAACATAAAAGCGAAAGGTTGAAGTCTTGCTAACTGATAAATTTGTTACCTTTTTTTTTTGTCCTTTTTTATTGTTATCTAAAGATTCCTTATAGTACAGGTTATTTGACAGAGCCAGCTTGCTTCATTTCACGATTGCCAGTTTCGGGTTTGAAACCGGTCTAGGTTTATTGCCGATTAAACGGTCAGCACTCAGGTCCACAAGAACTTCAAACCTTACGCTAAATGTGCTGATGAAAACATGGTCTTTATGCCGCGACAAATTTTCTTTTCTCTTTTAGTGGTACTTTAATCAAAATTGTTGATAACAATTTTCACGCTTTTGTAACGTGTAATATATTCATTTTTTGCATAATTCCTCCTTTTATTTATGAGAGTCGTTTATGAGACTATAACCATGACCCATTTCTCTTCGTTTTATTCATTTGTTTTGATCTGACGAAAGATCAGAAAGATAAATATTAAAAAGCTATAGACAGATAATTGAGTAGAAAAAATATCGAGTAACAAGTAAAAGATATTCATCAATACAAACACAAAATATCTTTCACAAAACTCTACACACATCAATCAGAAAATTGTAAGAAAAATTTTTAAAACATAAAAATTGATAACAAATAAATGTGCAAAAATCTTTTTTTTTTTTTTTCTATGAGTAGAATAATTTTACGAAAAAATAACAAGATTTTAATGATCAAATATAACAAATGCAGAAAATGACTTTCATTATGAATAAATTAAAATATCCGGCATCCTTGACTCAAATTCCTATTTATTCATCCATTAAAGTAAAAACATTTTAAACGTGATAGCAGTGCTTCCAACATTGAAAGTTATAATTAGACACTAGGGCATGTCTGCATTGATTTTGATTGGGGCATAATTGAATATTCCAAAACTATTAATTGGAAATAATTCTTCAATTAGTGTTCCGACATTTAAATTCATTCAATTTTCGTTGCAAACATGTTTAACAATAAACGTTTTACATTATAAAAGAATGTAAACAGCCTTTTATAAAAAATTATGAAATAATTTCGATTAATTATATTCTTGTTTTTATGTTACATTAAGCAGATGATATCACATTTGTTCAGTACAATTTGGTATTAAGAAGTTAACACATATTTAAAACAAATGAAATGAGGACGATTAGGATTATATTTTTTACATGCATAATTCTACTATTTCTTTCCTCTCGTCTTCTTCTGCATTCATTTGACATACAAATAATTATTCCATTTTTCTATTTGATTTGCATTGTTCTTTATATACATACACTGATGGAAAAAAATCCCAACACTAGGAAGGAACTGTGCTAGATAAACGAAATTTGGTAGGTGTGTTTATACTATATCTGAAAGATGACGTAGATTCAAATTTCGAGCTACGCGTGTAAGTGTGGCGCTAGTAGAGACACTATGAACATGCAAATGAGGTTTGCTTTAAATAAGCGCTGTAAGGTTCGTGATCGTTATTTACAGTTGAGATTTGACGTAGTGGATTAATGTTAGTCAAGGATGCCTCTGAGAAGACGAAGAAGCCATTATCAACAGCTCACTGAGTTTGAACGAGGTCGTGTTGTAGGGCTACGAGAAGGTGGGTTTTCTTTCCGCGATATTGCTGAAAGACTTGGCAGGAATGTATCCATTGTGCATGAGTATTGGCGGCAGTGGTCAAGGGAAGGCACTGCCTCAAGAAGACCAGGTTCCGGGCGGCCACGTGGTACTACTGAGAGGGAATACCGTCGTATTCGGCGCATGGCTGTGGCTAATCGTACTGCGTCTGCAGCTGAAATTCGAGCTGCAGTTGGCACCATAGTGACACAACGAAATGTTACAAATCGGTTACTTCAAGGACAGCTCTGAGCCAGACGCCCTGTACAATGCATTCCACTGACTCCAAACCACTGCCGTTTGCGACGTGAGTGGTGTCAAGCTAGAGCTGATTGGAGGACGGAGTGGAGATCTGTTGTGTTTTCTGATGAAAGCTGCTCTGCCTTGGTCGCAATGATAGCCGTTTGTTGGTTAGAAGGAGGCCAGGTGAACGCCTGCTAGTGACCTGTCTGCGGCCTAGACACACAGGGCCTACTCCTGGAGTTATGGTTTGGGGAGCAATTTCGTATGACAGCAGGAGCACTCTCGTGGTTATCCTACGCACCCTGACTGCAAACTTGTACGTCAGTCTGGTGATACTACCTGTTGTGCTGCCATTCATGAACAGCATTCAAGGGGGTGTTTTCCAACAGGATAACGCTCGCCCTCATACCGCTGTTGTAACCCAACATGCTCTACAGAGTGTCGACATGTTGCCTTGGCCTGCTAGATCACCAGATCTTTCTCCAATCGAGCACGTATGGGACATCATTGGACGACAACTCCAGCGTCATCCACAACCAGCATTAACCGTCCCTGCATTGACCGCCCAAGTGCAACAGGCATGGAACTGCATCCCACAAACTGATGTCCGACACCTGTACGACAGAATGAATGCACGTTTGCATTCTTGCATTCAAAATTCTGGCGGTTACACCGGTTACTAATGTACCAACATTTCACATTTGAAATGGCTCTACCTGTGATCTTGAAACTTTAATCAATTAAATATGTTACCTAGACAAATGTATTCCTAAAATTTCATTTCTGTACAATAATTTTTTCTTGGTGTTGGGATTTTTTTTCCTTCAGTGTATGACAAGAATATGAGAATATGAGATATTTTTAATACCCCGAGTATTCATATGGTTTTCAGCTTTAAAAGTTATTTTTTGAATTTGTTTTCAAATATAAAATTGAAAAATATCAAATATTGTCTCTTTGGCGCTAATATTAGATTCTTAAGAAATGAATGATTTTTTTCTTCTGCGAAATGAACTCTTTTTGCAATAATCTATTTTTTTAGAGACCGTCGTAAACACAGAACATCTTAAAGTGTTCTCGTGGTGGGCACCCAGTAAGTATAAGAAAAATTAAGTCTAAAGAAGAATATAATATGATATTTTACTCGAGGAATAACAGGTTTTATTTAGGAAAAAGCTATTACAATTATCAATAAAGTTAAAGCATTAACAACAAAACATCTTCCTTTATGCTTTAATACAAACACTATAAGTGAAAGGACGAAGGCGTGGTCCCTAATTTATTTAATCTTCGATTTGTGAGTGTGTGGGTGTTATTTAACTAAAGAGCAACCAGGTGTTGCAGTATAATTTTTTGGCGACAATTATGGCACCTATTATGGGATATCGCCATTATAAAAAGTCTACAATCAGTTCTATAAACTCTACGTAAAATTAGACATTAAACAGGTAATCTTTTATTCGTAGAAACATCTTACCAATTTTTAATGGTTTGTTAAATGAAAATTCATGCAATTTTTTTTAAACATGTTTCAATGCTAGTGTTCAAATGTTTGTTTCTTGCATAATTCTTCATTTGTTTGTTAACGTTTCTTTTAATAAATGTTACTGCATCTTTATTGCCTAAAGCCATTTTTTTTTTTTTTTTGAGGGAGTAAAAGTACTCAAATTAAACAGTGAAGAGCTTCATAGAAAAATAAATGGAAATGGGGAAAAATCTGAGAATGATGCATCATATTAAATGGAAAAACCAAATATCTGTGCTTTTATGACACTTTTATACTTACTCTAGCTTTTACCAGAAATAATATGCATAAATATTGGAAAGAAATATGCTAGATAAAGCATTAAGAAAAATCTGTGAAATTTTATTAAATAATTATCACATAAACAGATGGATAACATTTATCAATTTCTGAGTCCAGTTGTTTAACTGTCCTAAAAGCTATTCCATTTATACAAAAGTTGGAGATTCTTTTTATATTTCATTTCTATTTGGATAATTTTTACTGCGCTGTTTCAACTTTTTGTATCTTTGCTCGTGAAAGAAAGTGTGTGCTTGTTTGCTCCACGCCTTTCTCTTACCCAGTGCTGTCATCTATTGAGTAATTTGTTAAGCCGATTAGATAATATCTTCCATAAGTTAGGGTATTTCCCTTCAATAAACGTATTATAATATTAGGAATATTTTTATTAGAAAGGGATACAAAAATTATATACCTATGTATTGTTGACAGTTCTACAAGACATTTGCAATTGAGTTTTGATGGCTGCAACAATTGGCTCAACAGCATTCTGAATAGTTCAAAGACTCCGCTAAGCGAATATATAATGTTTGCCCCTCAGCCAAACAAGTCAAAGCATCGTCATAGTGACTTTAACGCCAAATATTCATCTTTAAGTACTGGTCATCCGAACAGTAATAGCACCATCATCCACAACTTTATTATTCCAATAACTTTATCCTCATAGATCCTCTGGAGCCCACTCACTTCCCAATCAATGCTCCTTCGTCCAGCACGCTTGACTTTGGAATTATGTGCAATATCTCCTATGGCACTGTTGTATCAACATCAAACTCAACCTCACTTCAATACCCAGAACCATCAAAACAGCTAACTGGTCCACTTATCAACAATCATTCAAAGTTCCATACCTGGCAAACCTCAAATAAAGACAGCTCAAGACATCGACCATGCAATCTATAAATTCACTAGCTCAATAGCAACAGGACTCAATCAAACTTCTAAGACAAAACTTATCCAATGCGCTCCCAGAGAAATCTTTCCTGAAATTATGGCTAAAATTAAATTAAAAATTAGACTGTTAAAGTTCTGGTAAATCACATTCTTTCCACCATACAAACTTCTTTTCACAAAACTAGAGAATGGAAGCAGAAAATACATCAAACGAATATGACAAATCATGGAAAGAACTCCTGAAAAGCCCCAACCTTGAAGACAACTCCTAATTCGATTTCAACTGCAAGCTCACCAAGAAATTCTTTGCTTTTCTACCAATTATGGATTCGGACGGGTCAAAATTCACCCCATTAGGTAAAGCCAATGCCTTTCTTCACTTTCTTCCCAATCAATCTTAAAACCTACTGTAATAATCAAATCAAGAGCTTCAAAAGATCAGTCAATAAATGCTTCCTTCACCCACCACTGCAAATGGATCCAAAACTCCCCTCTCCTCAAGAAATTATTGAAATCATCAAGAAAATAAATGTCAAAAAAGTTACTGGTCTATTCCAAATAAAGCTATCAAAATGCTCTCCTTAAATGCAATAACTCACCTCACCAAAATTTTCAACCGATACTTGCAACTCAACTACTTTCCAACGGTCTTGCAAATTGCTCATGTTTTGATGTTCTCCAAATCGAATCAAAATCCAAAGCTCCCCTGCTCTTATCAACCAATCAGCTTTCAGCAACGTTGGCAACATCTTTGAGAAAATTATTCTCACTAGACTCACAAAGTTCTGCTATGAAGAAGTCATAATCCCGGAAGAACAACATGGGTTTAGGAAAAATCATAATTATGTTCACCAGCTATTTAGAATGACCAACGCCATTACAGATGGCTTCAAAGCCAAAACCATCACAGGTGGTGTGTTTCTGGACTCTAGGAAAGCTTTTGAGCGAATATAGCACCAAGGTCTCACCTTCAAACTGATCCATTACAACTTCCCCTCCTACCTTACGGCAATTATAAGCAACTTCCTCACCAACCGCACATTTCAGGTCAAAGTCCAGTAAACCCTCTCAATGACTGGGGTCATCCAAGTCAAAACTTCTCAAGTCAGTGCCCTCATTCATGTGCTCTACTGCATCTATAACGCTGATTTTCCTACATCGGAAAAAACCACTATGAGACTAATTCCTACTCCAACAATTTATCAGAAATAATAAAAGCATCGGAAAATATAAACAGGATAAAACTACTTTCCGTTTTCTTCAAGTAAAGCATTGTTTTAAAAAGTTTTATGATTGTTTGTAACATGCAGATAATTCATTTTTCTTATAAATAAACAAAGCTGGCTTGTAATCCCTCTCTAAAATTCCAACTGAATTCTAAATAATCATTATAAACACATTTAATATCTATATTGTAACATTTAATATCTATATGTCAACATATTATAATAGGTATTTAATGTAATAATTGTTTGGGCTAGACATAAGTATATTATAGCATTGAGACTATTTTCATTATTATTGGAAGAGAAAAAAGAAAAGCTAAGTTTCAAGAAGTCACAAATAGATATGATTTCTTTTTTACGAAGTAATTCTGACAAAGAAATTGCGTCGATTTCAGAAGTTAGAAATCAAACATCAACTGGGGTAGAAACTTCCGCACAAAGTACACAGTTGAAATGGAGAAATTTGTTGAAGAACCATATATTCGACAAATGTGACTGAATCAGAAAATAATGACAAAAATGACATCAACAAATATGATAAAGAGAGTATAAATGACCCTGGTTTATGACCAAATATTATAACTGTTGAATTAAGAATATTTAGTGTTAAAATCAGACCTGTACCGTACAAAGGTGTTTTTGCTAAAAAAATGTTGAAGGTAGATAATTTTTCATTACATACTACTTTTTAAAAATGCCAAGTGGTGACACCCAACTTCGTAGCTGCTTAACTTATTGAAAAAAGCAAGACTTTTTTTTGTAGTATACAATTTTTCAAAAGAAGAGGAAATGACCAAACTGCATGATTTATAGATAGCTATAATAACTGGAAAAAGTTTCAATGTAATCCAAGATCATGAGCATTCTAGTTGTCGTTTTCAGTCGTTTATTACTTGGAAAGAATTACTACAATCACTGAATAAAAAAATATATTATATAAAAATAAATGATATAAAAAATTATATATAAAAATTGTAGAAAACATGAGCTAGAGATATATTCCAAAAACTTCGTAGAGTTTGATAACAAAGATGTAAATGAAAGTCTAATCCAAGAAATTTGTTTGCTACGGGATTTGATTTTGAATGAAAGCGATGTAAATAATGCACAAGGCATATTGAAATAGATATTAAATAATAATTATAATGAATTATTTCTAAATATAATAACTGTGTTAAAACTTTTCTTTGCATTGCCAGGTACTACAGCGAATGCTGAGTGGTCTTTCAGGAAATTAAAGTTTATAAAGAAGTATCCTCAGTCATGCATGGGTCAGAACGCTTAAATGCGTTTGCCCTATTAAGTATCGAAAAAAATTTCTGAATTGATTGATGTTTTAGCAAAAACAAAATCATGCGTTAAATAAACATGCATTAAAAATATGTTTGTGTTCCAAACCCCTTCATACAAAAGACCGGCTCTGTACCTTAGAGAGTTCTAATGATTAAACCGAATTGTTCTTTAGCTCCTCCATTCTTCATCTTTCTTTTTCTTTTGGAAGAGGGGGTGGGAGGCGAACACAAGTTGGAAATGATCATCAGGAAATTCATGAACAGAAACATTGAAAGTCATTTAAAATTTCAATTCTTTAACGTTATATTCACCATCCTTAGTAGATCTATAACAAATGTTCCGAAGCTTAAATGTTTACTGGACTACAGTTTTATTTTTTTTTTATTATTTTATTATTCATTTTTATTACATTTTTGTAAAAGTAGAAAGAAAAATTATATTTGAAAAGCTGGGTCTTCTGCTGTGAAAAAATATTCCTAATGAAATTTAAAATATTATAAATGCATTCTTTTTATTTTATTTTTTTAAAAATCTCATAGACATTTGTAATTGGTTTGACAGATGAACCCATTGATGCTGAATGCTTCTATTTTCTCGTATTTTTAAATAACTTGTTCGTCTTCAACAACAACAAAAAATATTTCTATGTTAGTTTAAAATTTATTAATTCTATTCGAAATTGAAGTCCGGATTTCGACATGACAGGCAATGGAGTGTGGGGGAGTGGGAAGCCATTTCATGCAACTTTTTAAACTCGGTGTCGTTTCAATTTTTGCTTCCTCTGAAAGGTAACGTATAGAAGCATAGCAATTTAATTACATCTAAAATTAAAAATTTAATTCAACAATTTATAAGCAATAACAATTCATTAATGATTTTTAAACAATATCAATTCATTGACAATTTAAAAGCAATAACAATTCATTAACAATTTATAAGCATTTAAGATTCATAATATTTTTAATCATAATGTTGCTACTGAGAATTCTAAAATAATCATCCCTGAGTTAAAAGATTAGAAATAGACCCAAATAAAATTTTACCATGCATGTACTTCGAAATACAGAATTTCGCATAAACAAGACGTGTGAAGCCGACATTGAGAAAGAAATTAAAAATTGTAGTTCATTGTAAATTTATTTTTTGTTTACTTTAAAATGTAAGGGCCACAGAAGTTTCCGAACTAATATAATTCAATTAAATTTCAGTCTTGTTAAGATTTAAAACCCTTAACACTTTAGAAGTGAATAAAGAAACACATTTAATGGAATAGCTTTCCGCCATTTTTTAAATGTCTTTTAACTCCATACAAGAGTAGAAGATACCCATCAATTTTGGTAAATGTTTCTGTTGCCACTCCTTATAAGTTTTATGTTTCCTGTTTCTTTTGTATCTTATTCCAACTTCAAATCTGGCAACCAGGTTTTGATTTAAATAGAATATGGGGAGTTTACTTTAAATATGTAATTTTTATTCGTTACGTTCTTTCATCTTTATGATGTATGGATCGTTAGATCAATTTTAAGTTCCTTCATTTGTAAATACGCTCATCAGTACCTATCATCATTGTAAATAGCCGCATGCAATTCTCTGTCTTATGTTGGGTCAAAATAAACGAAAACGAAAGTGGTGTTCCGAGTCATAACAACTTCATTATATTTATAATCAACTCGCAAATTTTCTCTGACAAAATGATAAGGAAAAAAAAATAATTTCTCCTACTTATACATTAAAATACAAGAACATAAATGATTTGAAAGAATAAATTTTAACCAAATTCAATGAAAGATTTTAAATATAATTTTTGAAATAGATATATATTGTATTTCATGAAAAATTATTATCTTGATAGAATTTAAATGAAAAATTTAGCGGCAATGATTCAAATCTCGATTTCGAAGTAACTGTCACTATCAAAGAGATTTGCAAACGTTTAATCCACTCCGTGGAGAAATAATAATAAATGTTACCAGAAGTAACTATATCTAAAACAGTTGTAAATTAATCAAAAAAATACAAATTTTTCTTTTTGCAATGACACGCATATTCATTTATTTTACATTTGTTCATCCTAAAACTAAAAACATTCTTTGGTGCTATCATTGCAAAGCGAAGGTGAAAAGAAATTTAAGCTACAAAAAAGCAAGCAAAAATAGTAAGAAAAATTCAGAAAAACGCTAACTATTTTTGAATTTATTAACGTTTAAACTGATGTAACTGCGTTATATTTTGCTACTTGCTATATTTTAATCTCGAATGTGTTGCAAGCGCTTGGCTACAAGCTTGGCAGGATTTTTTCTCGCCAATACAAGTGTTTACATAAACATT
>JAPMOQ010042814.1:0-11709 GCA_026543055.1 Argiope trifasciata
CTGTTATCTTCATACGAAATATACCAATACCAGTTGCTACTGAAATACGCTTTTTGGGTGTAGTTTTCGATCGTAAACTCACTTTCCTTCCACATATCTTACAACTCAGAAAGAGATGTGAGAAAAATTTGGATATCTTAAAAGTGCTCTCTAAAACATCTTGGGGTGCTGATCGAATCTAACTTCTCCGTATCTACCAAGCAGTCATTCCTTCACGAATACACTATGGCTGCATGGTATATGGTTCTGCACGCCCTTCTGTTTTGCAACGTCTTGATACTGTACACCATTCCGCTCTCAGAATCTGCTCTGGAGCTTTTCGTACTTCACCAGTTGAGAGTTTATATGTTATTTGCCACCAATTGCCACTTTATTTGCGATGTAAAAAAATGTCTACTTTATATTATTTTCGTGTGAAGTCCTTCTCAAATCACCCCGTATGTAGCACGGTTATACCTGCTAGTCTAAGAAGAATTTACAACTCCAGTCCCTCAAATATTCTTCCTTTTCTAGAGAGAATTAAAATTTCCCTGAATGATTCGAGCCTTTACAATCTCACCATTAAATCTGTTCAATTTTATTCATTTCCCCCTTGGGATATTCCTCAATTTTCTTTTCTGAACCCTTTCGTGGGATTTGATAAATTTTCAACTAGTCCTATTATTTTTCAACAGATTTTTTATGAGCACTGCAATCAGTATTCTTCTTTTATCCCCGTATACACAGATGGTTCAAAATCAAATGAACATGTCGGTTGCGCCATTATAACTCCATCTGATGCATTCAGCTACCGCCTAAATAACTGTTGTTCTATTTTTACTGCTGAGTTGGTGGCAATTTTTTGCGCTCTACAGAAAATTACGCCTTCTTCTCAGCGTAATTTTATCATATATTCAGACAGTATGAGTGCTTTGGAAACGCTTACTCATTTTCAGAACCATATGCATCCAGTGGCTTTCCAAATTTTATCTAACTGGCAACTATTACGAAACAGGGGGTTTAATATTCTTTTTTGCTGGGTCCCGGGTCATGCGGGTATTTCAGGAAATGAAAGGGCTGATTTCGCAGCTAAATCTGCATCAATATTTCTGTCACGGTCACTCCCATATTGTGATGCTAAAAAGTCACTTGTACGCCAAATTTTTACTACTTGGCAAGGATCATGGGATATGCAGATCCACAATAAATTGCATTCAATAAAACCTTGGACTGATTTGTGGTCTGTTCACTCTATACGAGAGGTGGATGTCAAATTGACACGCCTCCGTATAGGGCATACTCGTTATACACATAAATACCTCATTTTTGGCGAGGCGGCTCCAAAGTGCCCCACTTGTCGTGTGGATTTTTCCATCAAACATATTTTGACCGAGTGCCCGTCTTTTAATTCATCTCGTTTTCACTTTTTTAACTCATCGTCATTAACATTACAAGACCTGTTGGGTGAAAAATTCCACCCAAACATTTTAAAATTTTTAAAGTCCATTGGCATTTACAATAGTATTTAACTTTCGTTTACGCTTGACTTTTACATTGCATCAGGGTAACGCCTTTTTCGCTTCTTTGTTTCATTTACTTTTTTAACCTTGTACGTATTTGAGCTTTTTTGTTTGGTACTTTCATATTGATAATATTCTGCTTTATTTTTATCATGTGTGTTTTATGTAATTTGGTTTATAATTTTACCATTTGCTTGACGCAGCATGATCAAGTGTGGTTCTTGCGCCAAAAAAACCCCTAATCAACCAACCAATCAAAGAAAAGTCCGATTTCAAGTAAGTTTCTTCAAGACAAAAACAGATGGGCTGAAACTTATTAATCAAAAATTTGATGTCACAAATTTTTGGACGAAGGCCACGACAGTTCAAAGAAAGAAAAAACCCATTAAGAGAGTGGTTTTTTAGAAAGAATGGAAGAATTTGTTGGATCTTCACAACTCATCTCAAGGTCCTCTTCATCCTCAGATGGATGAAGTTTAAAATCAGGGCTATTGGACATGTTTTGAAAAATTGACGACAAGTCCTTATGAACAATACCTTGTGACGCTAGCCTTAAGGCGACAGAGTTCTTTAAATTTGATTTCTATAGTTTAGCAGGGAGGTCTTTTTGTTACAGCCCACGTTTTGCTAGCCGTAATTTTAGTGAGTTTTTTTTTTTTGACGGAGTCTTTGATTTTTCTGGTTTAGGAATATATGGTACACTTTTAGTTGACTGATCGGAGTCGGTTTCTGTTTTTCATCAGACTTTGAATTAGGTATCTGCTTTACACAATTTTTACATGTGCAATTTACACAATATGAATTTTTAGCTACAGAAGCATAGCTCATACCGGGTGTAGGCGTTTGAGCTAGAACTTTACGCTTGGCTTCCGGATAGGATATATTTTCCTTGATTTTAATCGAGATTATCTTCTTTTCTAGTTGCCATCGTGGGCAGGACCTTGAGTATGATGGGTAATTACCACCACAGTTGAGACACTTTTCTTCCGAGGTACACTGCTGGCTATCATGTCCTTTAGCAGAACAGCAGGCACAAGTCAGAGATCCTCGGCAGTTTGTCTTTGAATGTCCAAACCATTGGCACTGAAAACATCGAAGCGGGTTTGGTATGTATGGGCTCACCGGCAACTTTATATAGCCTGCGTAGGCTGATTCTGGTAATGTGGAAGCCCTAAAGGTAAGAATGTGGTTCTTTGTTTCCATCAGGTTTCCGTCGCGTCTAATGGTGATGCGGTGGACGTCTATAACCCCCTGGGATTTCATTTCTCCTATAATTTCGTCGATAAGGACGTTTAACAGCTCTCCACATGTTATGACACCCTTTGTTGTATTTAATGACTGGTGTGGATTTACGCTTACTGGTATTGACGCCAAAGCTTTAAGTTTATGAATGTGATGGGCTTGCTTTCGAGAGTTAACCTCTACTAGCAAGTTCCAGAACGCATCTTTTTAATGGCAGAAACTTCTCCAATCGTTGAGGTTACTGATTTTTGCACTAGAAATGGTGACACTTTATCAAATGTTTCATTAGAATTGGAAATTCGTTTAACAATAAAGAATTTATCAAAATGGTGCGAAATGTTAAAGGAAATTGGTATTCGGTGATGCCCACTGAAGGGAGACTTTTTTGCAGCGCCATTGCGATATTAGAGATGATTCGGGTCCGACGGCACCACCCACCACGGAACCCAACAAGGGAAGGCAATTACCGACTCTGGTCTTTTCCAGCCTCGGCATCCCCCTTGATGCTAGCCGGAACCTATATGCTCGGAGTTACCCCCGGGGACAGAACCCTTAACGCCAAGCCCAAGGAGTAACCCCTTCGCTTGATCCCTAGCAAACCAACCACTCAAGTGGTTAGAAACCAGCCGATTGATACACCGGGGACCACAGTGCAACACCCGTCTTTCAAATGGGTTGCCACGCACGGCCAACACGTGGACACTTTGGCTGTCCATGAGAAGCAGGTAGCAAACAGAGCAGCGACAGCTTCTCATGGCGAGCTCCCCCACTTGCCGTCGAGGGAAAGAAGAGATAAAGCAGACAGCAGTAGGTTTAGGGGAGGATAAAACATAAAGGAAATAAAGATCCCTGGGTACCTCGGGATTGGGACACCCGTACTCACCTAAAGAAGGTGAGCCCCTGAGTTGGTGGTTGTAATTGGGACAGAGTAGGCTCTTCAGCACACCTAGGCACCCTTTCAGCACACCTCATTTCAGATTGCATGAATCGAAAACCTTGGATATTCGATACGGCAAAGCGGATTGGAATGGTAGAGCACATTTCTTGGCTTTAAAGGTTGTTTGATTTCAGGCTCCAGTCGTATGGTTAGACTATTAAAGAATTGTGGAATAGACAAAAGTTAAAATAATTGCAACAAAAGATATTTTAACTTACTTTAAAGGAGCCTAGATCTGACTGTATTAGATATTTTATTCTGGTATCATGTCTAAAATCTTGTTTACGATGAGAAAATTGAGGATATAAACCATCTGAGGCCAAGAATAATCACTTGAGTGGAAAAATCTGTCCAGGCAGGCTGACCATGATATGAAAAGAATTGAATACTGTTTAGATGTGTGCCGTGCCACAAATGGGACCCATATTGAATTATACTAAATGGTAATAAGTTAACCTTTAAGTACATATACTTAACATTGGCGTAATTTTATGATTGATCAGAAAAAAAATGCGTAAAAAACCTGAAATTTTTTTATGGGTACTCCGTGGTTGGGCGACGCAATAGGAATGGGGCAGACGGAGCCCGTGAGATCGGCAATGATTCCAGAGGGTGCAAAAGTAAGAGTAACTTTTTTTTGTAAAAATGAAATTACTTTTCAAATTTCATCTTCATGTGAAGGCTCCAAATCGGGAACACAACAAGCAAAATGGATGAAATTTGTCATGTGACCATAAAACAAAAATTGCAGTTTTTTTACCCCATTTCGGACTAAATATATCCGCAGAAATGCATGTGTCATCACAACAAAATAGAAATACGAAAGTACATTAAATAGAATGTAATAGAAAAGTTAAATTCAGCTTGTAGTTTTATCGTCGAAGATGTAAATTTGCACGAAATTTTGGATTTAAACATCCGAAAGTTTACTGTTACCGATTTGTCTACTAGTGGGTAAATGAAGAGTAACTAATAAATGCATTAATCAAGATAAATGAAATTTGGAATATGCCCTGGTCACAAAACTTGTAATTTCGAATTTAACTGAAGTTCCAATGGAAAAAAATGTCCAGTTTGCATACTTAGTTTTCTTTATTGCTTTGCAAGGCGCACCGCATTACGTTAATAAAGAGAAATTACTGGAGACACACCCTTTGATTTTTTTTCTTGTTTAAAAAACCCTTTTATTCCTAAAAACTTGAATGTTTTATCAACATTTTTTCTGCTTGCGCCTCACTTTTTCTGCGGTTGTGTGTCACTTGCACTCAGTCGCATTTTCTCTCACTCATTAAATAATGCCATGTGCACTCAAGCCTTAAATTGCCATATTATAAAGTTTATCTTTATATACAAGTTTTGACGCATTAGCAGATGATAAATAATTATTGTTTCTGTCAGAATCACACTCCACGTCTTCGATTCTTCGATAATGGAATGGAACTTAAGCTGAAAAACGCTATTGACCACAATAACAGCTCTTTTGAAACGGATAATATCGCGTTATAGAAGAGTGCTGAAATAATGAAAAAATTAGGAAGTTTACTAAGAACGAATATACCAATAAATTTGCCTCATTGAATACATTTATAAAAATTATAATTTTGCATGCATAATACTAATTTAATCTAATAAAATGAAGTAAAATTTTCAAATTTAATCTTTATATCTTGCAAATTTAATTTTTATAACTAGCTTAAGTTATTTAATATAATGAACAAAATATACAAAACCTGCTTTAAATTCAAATGGATATCAAGGATATTTAGTTCTTCCACTTATTCTCAAAATTCTTCAACAGATCAGCCGTTTCTAGAGTGTATTACATACCTAATATGTGGCAAACTACGAAATTCATATAAGTTATTAAAGTGCTTAAACATTTGAAAGAAAGACTATTTCATAACCTCATAGCAGAAAATGTTGTATTGATGTATAAATGAATCAGAATGGATTGATTTTACACTCTTAAATTGTTAATTACCCAGGAGGGTTTGGAAGATTTGCATTTCAATATAAATAAATTTAATTTTAATAAATTGAAAGATGCCTGTACTGTTTTTTTTTATCTATCATTAAATAAATTGGGTTTAAAACTTCTAAAAAACTATTTATTTCACCGTTATAAATATTTAAAAAATTATAAACTAATAAATAAAATATCTGATATAATTATAACTATTGAAAAATAAGAAAATAAATGCAGTTCTTTCAAAATAATAGTTATAATCTTTCAAAAAAATTCAACAATTGTATGAAAAAAAAAATGACAATGGCTGAAATTTGCCCTTTTTTCATCGGCTTGTGCGACTTTCATAGCCCGGTTTTCTAGGGTATTTTGAGCATACAGGTTAAGAACCAGTATAAAAATCAACCTATAAATTCTGTATAAGTTTCTCTTGGCATATTAATATATTTTATAAAATTTTCAAAACACATTATCACGAGAAAAAGTATTTATGTTTGAACATACATATCAGAATCAGGTGAATGCGAACTTTCATCAGTTTCAATTTTTTTTCATGGAATATACATTATGAATCAGAAATAATAAGACATTTTTGGAGTAACAAAACTATAGATTACGTAATTACAATAAATTTGATTTTTAGCATTTGTTTACAAAATATTTTGCCTAAAAATGTGATAAAACGGATAGTAGGGATACTTGAAAAAACGCATTTTCAAATAAACTTTCGAAAAACGCATTTTTAAAAACTCCGATAAAAATAACTCAAAAATCCTTTGAGCCAGGTGGTTGAAATTTGGTGTAAACTTTATATCAAATCTGCAGATCTCAGTTAAATTTTGAGCAAAATATAATCAGACGACGACCATCTGTTCGAGTTTTTTTTATAAAAGTTTACACAAAAAAAATGAGAGAGTCTGATAGATAAAATTTGGTATATAAATTATCAACTATAATATCTATAAAACTTTGAACTATATCCAACAAACAGTCTGCCGGTCTGTACTTTCAGAAACATATAAACAATATTAACTCAAAAACGTAAATTCAATGTATCAAATTCAGTACATGATTTTGAAATTTTGGATAAATTTGCATTTCAATCGGTTAGGAAAAACGCATTTGAAACCAAAATTTGATTTTTGGATTATTTTAACCGCATATCAAGGATTAATCTCCAAGACATACTCGAAACATCACACTACTAAATTGTTAAATTCAAGTCAAAGGTTAATATTTCTTACAAAGGGGCTCCCAAACAGGACAAGTTTTTAGAGTATCTGGGATAATTGTAGGGATACCACTTCCGTTGGATGAATAAATCAGTCTGAAGTCCTTTATCATCGAACTGTACTGGTTGGAAGAAATTTTCCAACGAGAAGAAAAAAAATAATTTTTTTTTACAATTTAACATTTGATTTATCAATATGTCATTTTTCATGAGGTTACTTGAAAGTACTTTGATTGATTCTTAAAATAACTGAAACATTATTTCTCAGAGGAAATGCATGCAATCATAATGAATTTGCAACGGAATATCACAGCAGTGTGTAAGAGTAACTTCCAATAAAATCGCGTCAACAAATACCTAAATTATTTTCAACAAATACCTAAATTATGTTTATCACAATTGTTTACTTAGTTATTATATAGTTTTTAACTCAAGAGTTTTATTTTCACATCATAATCTAAGTGTTTCTCATCCGTATCTTGGGGAAATACGATTTCAAATTTTTTTCATATTTAACAAATCAAATAGCTACGACTCTTCATGCGAAATAACATCCATAAAGAGATAAAATTACCAATCTTAAATCCAGGAAACACATGGTTTTCTGCTTTAATAATCAAATTTTCTTCAGCCATATCCTAGGTTGAAAATTTATACCACCTGAAACCAAAAATTTCAATTAATAAACGAATAACACATTTCTGCCACAAATTTGCTAATCGAAGATAATAACACTGCCCCAAATACAAGTTTTACTACATTCATTTACAGTTATTTCAAACACATATTAAAGTAAATATGATAAAGAAAATGAAAAAAATTGTAATGCATTTTTAGAGAAATGTTATCATTGGAGTATCTTAATATCATACGGAACTTGTTTGCATTTCCATTACCAGGAAAAATACAAAAATACATGCACGAATTCACAAAAAGAAGATTAAAAAAGATACACAATACCAAGGTGGCCGACCTCGACAGAGGTGGGCTCCATTCATGGTTCTGACACATCACAAGAGGGTAGAAATGTTGATAATATAAAACCATAAACCGAAGGTGATCTCTCAAACACTAAAGACGGAATAAAGTTATACCTTATGGCATCACTTTTCTGTCGCTTTTTCCGATCTCGTGCGTGCTGCAGCTGTGTTTCTAAAACTTCTCTCTATGATGTGTTTAATGTACAATTTTATACAAAAAGCAGACACATAAAACTTATGTCTGAGTTACCTACAGCTGTAAATATTTGCAAGAAAATTGATTGACTTTGAGGATGAGTTAATGTGTTTTCTACTCTATTTGCTGTGGTAAGAAAAGAACTATATTAACACAAAGGTTCTGAAGGTATTTTCTATGAATGAAAGTCCTTCAAGCATTTTGTCATCTTAAATGCATAATTTCGTTCACACTTGAATGAGCTCCGAATCGCAAAGCAGCGGATTTAATAGTTGGTTGGTTTTACTGGAGCAAGAGCCGTTCCTAGCCATACTGCGCCAAACGCATGGTGAATAAACAAGTTCATGGTGTTGAAATATATATGTGTTAAAATTCTAAAAACATTGACATTTTTCATGATAATTGATAAGTACAATTATTTAGTTTTTCACATTGCATCATTAAATCTAAAAAATCTAAAATAACAGCAGGCATAACGTAAATCGATTAAATACAGCGGATTTATTGCTCTTTCCTTAAAGAAAAAATTATCAGAAAGTTTGAAAATAAACAGGAAATCAAATCAATCTATAATTAAGAAACTTTTTATGTCGATTTTTAGTTAACAGTGCATTGTAAAATTGAGAGATGTGAATAATCTGGAGTAAATTAGATTTAAAAAAAATCCAAAACCTTATTTTATTCACCTAGTTATTTTTTTCTTTTGCCTAAATTTCATAGAATGTTTTAAAATATGTGAAATTAAATAGAAATAGATTGTATTTAAAGATCATTAAGAAATTTAATGCATTTTTTTACGTGCAGTAGGAAAGTTAAACAAATTCTTAAATATTTTTATGACGTCTTCTTCTTTCAAACAAATTTTTTGCTTGAAACTGATGTTTTTTAAATTTAAAGTATTCTTCAACGGTGCAATACGTCGCATCGTTTTGCTTTGTTGACACTATTCTTGCTGGTCTCAAAAGATTTCGCAGGCTAGCCATAAGGTAACCTAGAGAGTGTTTATAATCAAAAGCCTCGATTTGAAATAAGATTAGTAAAACTATTGTTTTGAAAAATATGAAACTTTGTGTAAAACGTAATGAAAAGACGGGGATTTATTTAATCCACGCCTCCCACAAGAGAGGCATACAAAAATCTGGCCCTTCCAAGAGGGCGAAGGAACAACGATAGAGTCTACAAAAGAAAAAAGTTTTTGTCTGCATGGACGGCTGGAAAGCCACCCCTCCCAAACAAAAAAGGAATACCGATGAAAACACCACCTCCCGGCCCCTGAAGCCTGACAAGAAAAACACTGGCCTGGTATCGGCCAACCTCAAAACCACGACATGCATAGGTCTTCGAATGATAATGTCTTGGATAGGAGGGAACATCACTCTTCACCGAGACCCTCCACGTCCCGGAACACTGCCACTCCACCGACTGCGATTGCAACCATAAACTCTCCACAGGTTCAAGACAACAGGAAGTGCCACCTCTATCCCCACACTTCCAAATCTAGAAAAGGTCTTAAGGCTCACCTTCTCCAATAGTCCAAGATCGAAGTCAACCGCAGGAGGACCGACTCGGCCAACGATGAAGAATAGGCACAGCCTTCCAGTACTTGCCTGAACATGACGCGGTCGCCACCTAGAGAAGCTGGAACCCCTCTACAGCTACAAGCAGCACGGGAACATCACCACTCCACTGACGGAAGCCTCGTTCCGCACAGAGACAATCAGGTAAATATTCTTGATGGCAACTCTCATCGTTATCCACCCTCTTTAGCACATACCTGCCCCAACAACAATAAAAGGGTTGAAACAGTATAACACATTCTCTTTCCAATACGGGATCCCTTGGCCTGCACTGAGCAAAATTGCTCTTCGTCAGGCCGCTCCGGAAAGACCTGGAATTCTATGAAAGATTCCGTCATTCGGCAGCTTTGTGAAACTCACCACATTATCATATTGAAGACGATATACTGGTGCTTCATTTGCCTAGCAAGAATTTGCAAGAACCCGAGCGAGCACCCTTGCTTCGTCAACCAGACCTCGACAGATCGTCTTGCCCTGAGGACTTTCAATGCCACATATGCGACTTCACCTGTGCCTCCCTGGTTGGGATGAACAATCGTGTCATCAGGAACAGAAGAGAAGACGCCATGCAATGGGCTCCGCTACATAACATAAAGAAATAAAATCCAAGACGCCGAAATAGGCGAAGACACAACTCAAACCCTCAAGAATTGGAATCGACCAAACAGCAGATCTTGCCCCAGAACTTCTACCGAATGCGACTCATTTGACGCCTCTCCCCGACTGAGGAATATCAGTCTCTGTTCTCTCATATCCTATGAGAACTCAACTCCATCGACCCAGACGTCAACTCGAAGGTCGACTTCCAGTCGTACTGTACACTGGTCGAGCAAGTAGTCAAAGAGGATGAAAACAATATATTTGAGTTCCTGGACCCGACCCGTGGTTCTGTACGTCCAGTTCCGCCTGTATATCGGGTGTAAGCTGACCTCGATGTCATCACCTATACCCGAGCTTTCAGGCGTCTCAAGACAATTCCCCCAAAGCCACAGCTATCGGGTACCTAGTCCATTTATGCATGTGGTTAAGCTGTGGTGCCAACGTAAAGGGAAGACCGACGTTCTGAGGGGTAACAGGAGTCTCCCGAGGTCAATTCAAGCGTCCCTCCATGTAGTGGGACCAGACATCCAGGTAAGCATGGTAGCTAGCACTGGACCAATCCTGGTGATGGAGGCAACGCTCATCGTAAGGAATCGCCATTCCGATGCCGAGACCAGAGAACGTCTCCATGACAGATTTAACGTGCAAGAGATCCCCTCACACGACGGTTCTTTTGATGGAATCGAGTCTCGAACCTGAAACCCTCCGGTTCCGAAGCCGAGACCTTACCACCAGGCCACCGTGGCCCTCTAATTAGAGGGAATTCACCATATTTGTAAATTACAGTCTGCAGCAATTCTCGTCAGTTTCGCAATAGCTATTGTTAATTCATTTTCTGCTATAACTGTACTGCATTAATTCTCTGTAACCCTTACGTTGTTATTTAAATTTGTGAAATAAAATCAGTGGTTAAATAAAGTTCTGTCTGCGTGGGGAAAAGATTAACCCCTCGCTATTAAGTATAATTAAATTTCCAATAACTTGTAATTCCAGCAGGGGCGGACTAGCCCAGCTACCATGTGAACCACGCCATTGAGTGTAACTCTACAAATCAAGTGAACCTTCACACATAAACTTTTGTGTTGAACATTTTTCAAGAACTTTGATAGACATGAACGAGAAAAGGACTCCACCGCAAGGAACTGCAATTCCAATATCAGGACCTGAAAACGTTTCCATGCCAGTCCTCATGGTTTCACCTGTGTGCAGCAGGACCATGTTTAAGACCCTTGCCAAAACTTACCAACCAGCACTAGAAAATGCCCTTGAGAAGCTGTTGGCCTTACAAGCCAACGAAACCGATAAGTGCGTCTCGCAGCACACCGCAAAACTACCACGCGTGCCTGAAGCAAATCCCAAATCCCAAGGCCCGTAGTTTCCTCGATAAGCGCACGGGAGAACAGGCTCACCAAGCCGGCACGTACGCCCGCTCCTGCGTCTCCTAAGAGAACTCCTTCAACATCTGAGAGACGGCCCACCAA
>JAPMOQ010042817.1:0-14976 GCA_026543055.1 Argiope trifasciata
CATATTGCTATCCCATGACTTTTGTTACTTCAGTGTATATGAGTTTATTAGTCAAGAAATAGTTACAATTCTGAAAAATTACTGTTGCTGAAACCATATGTACTAAGTGTTGCCGTATTCGACCGACAAATTCAGAATGGTGATCGTAGGCATCAGGAGGATAAAGAATCACCTTACAGCCTGGGGTCCCAAATGGATGAAAAATCTTTTTAATTTATGAAAAATTGGAAATATCATCGCTTAATTGAGGAAAAAGTGGAAATAATTAATAAAAAACGTCATTTAATTGAGGAAAAATTGGAAATATATAAGGAGTCGGGAAACTAAAAAATTAACAAATGGTGTTTCAACTACAATTTTTTTCAGGGAAAGGACATTCTTCAAGAATTTTTTTCATGCTGGTAACATACTGATTTGATGATCTAAGAGATCGCAATGAATGAATTTGACTAGAGAAAATTAATATATAAAATTAATATATACTGTTCGTTCCTAAAATTTTAGATTTCTAATAAAAATTTGGAGTCATAGCCACCTTTGGAAAGTTTAACCATCAGTTTGCCTTTGAATGAGATACCTCAAGGAATGAGGATATTTTTTAGTATAATGTTTCTTACCAGAAAATTAGATGTGTATAATGTTCTGCACTGTAAATATATATATATATATATATATACACACACAGAACAGCCATGCCCGAACCCGGGACGCCCAGATTACGGGGAAGGTACGCTCCCACTATGCGGCGCTGGCATCATTCGAAATAAAACAGAGAAGAAAATCGTGTCTTCTATAAAAGTTAGTGCAATATATGAGTCACGTGCTCTTCCAAAACAGTTTAAGCAGGATTTTCGGAAAAAGAAGAAAAATTCTACTTTTTCGGAGTCCAAATGACTTTAAAGTAATGATAGTTTACAATAAGATATTGATAAACGTTTTCTAAATATTCGCGCATGCGTAATCTGATAGACAAGTGATCTTTCCAAATTGAGAATAACAATTTTTTCTTCGATTGAAAAAAAATTAGAGCTGTAGTGATTTTTAAATGGTAAAAAAAAAAAACACCTAAATTTTGGTGATTGGGAAATAAGACTCATATAAGAACATTAATTTCTTCTTCTGTCGGATCGATGCCACGTGACTTAAAAATTATTTTTCTCTTATGATAACTTGAAACATGCGATAGCAGATTTCAATTTTATCGTTATTTTATTTCGCTTTTTTTCAATGAAATAGGTAATTTCATATGTCAGATAAGCGACAAAGTAAGGAGAGAATTTAAACTAAAATTAAATATTAATTTAGAAATTATATATATTATTTCCTTTCATAGAAAATATTAAAAATATGCTATATTTACAAATATAATTTTTTTTAAATCTCATTATTAATAAATTTGGGAAATTTTGCTCTTGTTTTATTAAATAAAGATACTTTTATTTTACTTATCCATGACATAAAAAATCTAATTTATACCGATTTATTTTACTTAGATTATGATCAGCGTTTATAGAGGCCAAAATTCACAGTGCCAAAAAGGATCAGTTTTGATATTATCCAGCGATATTCTTACGACAAAAATGGCACGTAGAAAGTAAAGCTAAAGCGCTGTTCTCTAAAATATCATTAATTGAATTTTCTTTTTTGATCGGTCGTAAAATGTTTTGCTTTTATAAATGCGCATAGAAATATTTTTCGGTGAAAGAATGCAGATGGTGAATTGGACAACACAAATAAATTCTGTTCCGTACAAGAATAATATTATTCCTTTGCACACTTTTTTATAGCAACTATTGAGTGTATTCTTTACGTCAGAAACTTACATAAAAATAGAGATGCTGTAAATACTAGCAATAAGTACTAGAAGTGATGCTATAGATTTTTATGGGATCTTCTTCTTCTAATTTATCTTCTAATTAATAAGAAAGGATGATATTTGCAGTAAAATAGAATCTTTCTGCTGTGCAAGAATGGATTTTTATTGTGATTTTCTCTAGAATTACCCTTTAAAAAAGAATGGGTAACACTTGTATTGTTAGTAATAGAAGGTCATTTGTAATAAAATTAATAGGATGTTGATTAGTAAAGTAAAGAAAAAAAAGAAATTATCAAACCATTATCTGAGCTTTTGAAGTTTTTCTTACGGGTAATGATGAAGTTTTTATCAATTTGCATACATTTTAGAAGTATAGGAAAGGATAAATTTCGTCTTGGCAAGCTGGAAAGCAATGGCAATGAAATTAAATTTTTGAAACCAATTGGAAAATTCTACAAAAATTCCTCTCTCTCAAATGTTGATAAACTTTCTCATTTAATTAGTAGCTCTTGTACGATGCACCCATTTGTTTCTACGAATGTTCATGTATTGAATTACGATAAAGAACGATTCGAATTTTGCACATTCACATACAGTTATTTTCACGCACATCACATGACAGATACATACAAAATCCCAATTTACATTGTTCAATGAATAAACCTGAAACATGTTACAGGTGTGCCCTCTAGTGACGAAAATTCCGAACAGTCTGGAAATCATTGCTCTTTCTCAAGCTCGGGATCTTTATGACCACATCCTTTGTATTGTGTTTAAAAAAACTGGGAATTTATAAATATTTTTACCAATTACTTCCTGTACCTTTATGGGAAAGGTAGGAGAAGGTTAATGCATCAGAAATCAATAATGTGTCTATTTTTACCGGTTGGTTGGGGTCTAATTGAACCATACATGTACTTTTTGGGTTCTTTCAATGTTGTTGTTTACAATGGCACTTGACAAGCCAGCTGATCGCTGTCAGCGATTTTAAGCCTAAATTTGCGTCCCTTGTTTTTTCAGTAGGGCCATCTATGGCCAAGAGTACGACTTGGCAACTTCCATGCTTCACATTCGCTTGTACAACCCCTTTTTACGGGGGGGGGTGTCATTAGCACTACTCGGAGATAGAACACAGAATAACAACCATGTTCGAACCGGGACATCCAGAATGCTAGGAAGACCCACTACCCCTAAGCTAAGAGGCCAGCAGGTTTTTTTAATGTTAAGAGTGGAAGAAGGACAGCATCAAGGATTCGGAATTCTTCTCGCAAATCTTCCTATTGATGATGAAAATCATAATGCTTCAGATTTATCATATATTGAAGAAACTTGGGAAAGTGATCAGGACACTGAATCGGCGGAGAGAAGCACAAATACATTTGGAAATCTGATAGAAAGAAAAGCGCATGAAAAAAGTACAAAAAAAATTATTGGGGATTGCAATTAGACACTGCCATTTTATCATCTATATGTTCACAAATATGGAGCTTTGGAACATATTTTCCCTTACTTTCGGATGCGTTAGAGAATTGAAATAATGTTTCTCATATATTGTAAAAATTTTAGAAAAGGATCATGATACTGAATCGAGAAATAAAACACAAATACTGATTACTCTTGGAAATCTGATAGAAAGAAAAGCGCACGAAAAGAGTAAAAAAAAGATTATTCGGAGATTACAATTATATACTTCCGTTTTATAATTTTTATCTTCGCAAATATCTAACTTCGTAACTTATTTCTCGTCATTTTCAGATGTGTTAGAGAAATGAAATAATATTGTGCATTCGTGTGGTCTTGATGACAGTAGACTAGTTGAATAATTTTTGAATTTTATGATCATGGATTCGTTTATTTAAATAAAACACTACCATACTAGCATTACTAGTATGGAAGTAAATTTGTGTAATCTAGTGAACTAACCAAAACCACTAATATATTAGCGAATTAGAAATATGGTTTCCCAATATTCGCAATAGTGAATTATAAATTAAAGACAAAATGTGGAATGAATTCAAAATAAATCTTTTTTTAGTACAAATTACTGTTTTCTGCTCTCTAATAAGATTCTTTTTAAAAATTATTTTCCTTGCATATATATTTACGAGGAAAACAAAATAGATCTTGCGGCTTTAAACTTTCATCTGGTTAGTAATGTGAGGGACACATTACAGAAAGATAATGCTTTATCTATTCTTGAAGTTCGTTTCGGCGAATTATTACGCAACTTTTGAAACTCCAGTAAAATTCATTAAATTAAAAAAAAGTGTTTATTTAATAGTAAATATTTTAATTAAAGAAAAAAATATACCCTAAAACAACAATCTAGGCGTTGCTTTAAATGTTAGCAATTTTAATTATTCTGTATTTTTTAATACTGTCTCTGATATATAAAATTCCTGCTATTATTCAATGTATGTGTTCTAAGATATTTAATGAGAATAAAATACGGAACTTTTATTTAATTCTTTTAAAAGTTAATATTGTTACAAATTTTACACTTAACGAGACATTCTTGTCATTCTGAACCAAGAAATTCTAAAAGTTATTTGTAAACATTCATTTCTTTTTGTAATTGAGACATTTTTACTCCATAAAATAATTCTGTGTCCAAAAGGATACCCATCATTATTAAAAATCAATAACTCATGCCAATGAAGTTCAAATACATTTAATGACATCAAAAGACATGATTTACACAGGAACGAAACTATTTAGGACAGTAACATTGAACATGTATGCGTTAAAATAATACTCGGGGCCTACATAAGGCTTTACGCTCGCTTCCAAGACATGGACTGATGGTTTATGGGAATGGTCGCTAGAGGGCAGAGGTAAACAGTTACGTTTACAATTCAAATTCATTACATTCATCAATATAAGTTAGAGATTTCGTAAACTAATAACCAAATTTGATAAAAATTCAATAATAATTCAATATTTACCAAGTTCAACAGTAATAGCACCAGATTAACCACATTTGCCGTAACATATACATTAAGGGTAATAAATGGACAGATATTCAGCTGCTTGGTAGAAAGGCATCAGTGTATTTTAGAGATTGAAATAAAAAGACCGCTTATCTTCTGACCGGTATTTTCTGCTGGTATGAACGTGCTCTTCTCCATACTAAGTGTCAGCAGGAATTACAAGTAGTTCCTCGCTCAAGGCGTAATTCGCACAGTGACGATATCTGCTCCAAGAAACGGTTTCAACCAGGAAAGATGAGTTTGATAAGTGCACATTTCCTTCCATTAATGTGCACATGCACACTAGAGGATATTCTAAAAAATTTTCTAAAATTTAATTTCTTCACAGTAGGTTATTAATATTTGCTTAAATTCCTATCAGTGAGAGAAATACTATTTTACACTCATAATTAATTAATTAATTAATATTTAATGTGTTAATTATCCGATTTCTTTGAAACATGATATCTCTGACTCTAATTTGTGCAGACACACTATTCTAGTTGAAAAATGATGCCTAAAATGAGTTTTCATGCTGTCTACCTTAATCGAGTGATACAAATACATAGTTTTTAACAATATTTTCATCATCAACGATGAACAGAAAAAGCGAAATTTTTTATCTTATAATTAGCTATTAATTTTTCTTCTATAAATATAACTTTGATCGGGACATAAAACATCCACTGTTTCATAAAGATTATTTTGATATATAAATAATTGTATTTAGATAATTTCTTTTTGAATTGTGATTGTTTGAAGGCAGCAACATAGTAGGAAAAGATCATTCTTCTTAAAATGAATCTTAAAAAACCCAAAAACTAGAGTATTCAGTGAAAGTACCTCAAGAAAGATTCTTATAACTCGTGAAATATTCTGAATGGTGGCAACATCTTGGTATCGTTTAATAGCTAAAGGGTCAAAGAACATTTTGAAACAATAAAATATTCGATATTTTGAAAGATTTTCGAAATTTCAAGTGTGTACGCACAAATCCTTGTAACTCGATAAATATTCCAAATGTTGGCAACATCTTGGTATCGTTTGAAAGCTAAAGAATCAGAGCTAAAGGATTTTATAGTAATACAAAAAGTATTCGATATTTTGAACAATTTTCGAAGTTTCAAGTGTATGCGTACAAATCCTTGTAACTCGAGAAGTATTTCGAATATTGACAACCTCTTAAATCCTTTAAAAGCTAAAGCTAAAGAACTTAACTTTCGAAACAATACAAGATATTACAAATTTTGAACGATTTTCGAAGTTTCAAGTGTGTATGTACGCCTTATTTTGAAAGTCACACCATGAATTGTTCGGTATTTGAGCTGGTTTAAACGAGCAATGTTTAACGTTTGGTTTTTTCCTATTTAGCGCAAGGTCGTGGCTTCTAAACATATACTCCAAGTTCCTGTCGCTGTCAATGTGATATGTAAAAAACCATAGTCACGGCATGCATGCAAAATTCTTTTGTAGCAATCACAACCGTTTACGAAGCATCAAATTTAGTGGTAACTCGTAACAATGCTGATAAGACGAGATAATGTATGTAACCGTATTTATAAAGACAAAATAAAACATTTTAATTAATTTGATTAGGAATATGAAATCTTAATTCGAGTCAAGGTGTAATAAAGTAATTAAAAATTGTCCTCACATTTAAATACAAAATTATTAAAAGATTTGTAAATGTAGTTTGATAAATGCCATGAAAAAAATCTAAAAGCAGTTAGTTGGAAATTCTGCAGTCAATTTCAAAAACTTGTTGAGTACTTTAACCTTTTAACAACGAAACAACTATATTCAACGGAAAAAAACTGATGGTAAAATATTGCCCATATCTTCTTGGTAAGGCTAAATATTTTTAATATAATCCATTTAGAACAAATATATCAATTGATTTTTAGTTTTTTAATGTAAGAAATATGAAGAGAAAACTATTAAAACATTTCACATTGAGTCTTGGACATATCTACACTTTGTAAGATACTAAGGATCCTAAAAAGTTTTAAGAAATACGTTAACCAATGCATTCATACTTAAACTCAAATAAGAGCCATGAAATTTGGTATATAGCCCTCGACTCAACATTCTAGATTTGTAAAGACACATTTTGTTTTTGTTTTTTCCTTTGTTCCATTTCCTTTGTTTTGTCCTTTCCTTTGTTTTTTAATCTGCTTTTTTTCAGTTAATATAACTCTTTTTTTAGACACATATCAAAATGAATAATTTTTTTAATATTGAAAAGGGCTTTTTTTTTTATTGCGAAGAAAATATGATTGCCATTTTAGAATGAAGATTAAAATTCTCTTAAAACAGTTAAAAAAGATAAATAAATTTGTGGTGGGATGTAGATTATTTAGTGTCCGTGCAGGAAACAACGAGACGAATGTTATTAGAAACATTTCCTTTAATAATCATACTCACACACTAATATGTACAAACACACAAAGACAACATGTAACACAAAGACGAGGACAATACTTATAACAAAGACATTCCAGTGCACAGCTGCACAGGGCGGAGTCGCATCTCTTCTATGACATCATTGGCTAAAAGTTCACCAATTTCTTTATTTAAGAGCTCTTTCTGTTTTGACGACAGTCTGTAAGGTGCAGATGCAACTGGTGGTTGGTCACCTGTGTCAATAAAATGCTTAACATAAGGAGTTGGCTCTCCCCCTAGTCGGAAAATATCTTCATTTTCATTAAGCAAGGCAGTTAAGCGATTTCTCGATTTCGCATCAAGATTCTGACCTTCTTCTTGGCGTAAACAAGGATAATTAGTCTCAGGTGCAACAGAATTGTTTTGCACTGAACTATCGCTAGTTACTGAATTCGTCGGACACGAACTATTATTGATTTCGACAGGGCTATTATTTGTTGGTATGGGGAGATCTTTAGCAAAAGGTATTTTGCAGTTCGGTCTATCCCCAAAATACCAGGAATTTTTTTTCATATCCATTACAATTCCTGATTTTCTCAAAAAGTCAACTCCGAGGAGAGTGCGATTCCCTTTAGCATGTGGGAGAAAATGTAATTCAGTGAGGAAAGTTCGGCCAAGCACTGTGATCGGCACTGTAGTTTTTAAAACAACTGATGTTGATTGTTGACCATCAGCCAGACAGATAGCCAGGTCAATCTCTGTGAACTGCTGTCCACGCTTCTTTAAAAAATTGAACATCAATTCTCCTCCAACTGATTGATTGGCTCCTGTGTCAGCACAAACTGTTCCTGAAGCTTCATAAACTTCTATGGAAATTAAGGCTACGGGAGAGGTAAAACAGGTAAACATTTGTATAGCATTAACCGGTGAATGGTCTTTCCTTGAAGAACAATTTGGACACTTAGATTTGATAAAGCCAGGATTGCCACAGTCATAACAATAAACAGAATTCTCCACATGTCGGGATGGCCTGTTTGAATTAGAACCAGTTATGTTCTGAAAACTCGAAGGAATTGATTTCTCATATTTAGCAAATAGAGTTTTCTTGAAGTTCTGCTCACTAGCATTTTTAGAGAGTTTCGGTTTAAAGAGTTCTTGCGATTTTGGAGTTTTTATTAATTTTTGATGAGGCGACTTTATGTTTTCATAAAAATCCAGCTTTTCAGATAACAAGACAGGATTATTTAGTGTTTCCCAAATATCTAAAAAATGATTTTTATAGTCCGGAGGACATCTTTTCTTTATTTGATCAGAAAGCATAAGTTCTTTTAATTTCTCAAATGAATCGATTTCCAATTCATTAATCCAACCTTCAAAGTAGGTTCGAAGCTCAAAGAAGAAATCTTTCCATGTGGAATCATCTCGTTTTTGATGTCGACTGAAAAGAATTCGAAACCGATCAGCTGTCAGCTTAAACCGTTGTAATAATATACCACGGATATGGGTATAGTCCTTAAATATTTCCTCAGGCTCTCTTGCTATTAAATTACTTACCTCACTTGGGAGTACACCAATTAAATAAGATACCCAATAATCATTAGAAACATTGAAAAGTTTCATTTGTCTTTCGAACATAGTTAAAAATAATGAAATATCATCTGTTTCAGGGCGAAACGTTGGTAAGACTGTTTGTAAGTCAAATCTCTTTGGAATTGAATCAGTTTGATTAGGGTTTGATAAATTTAAATTTTGGAGCTTAAGCTTCTCAAGCTCAAATGCTCTTTCCTTAGCCAATTTTTCTGTTTTCAAAGTTTCTTCTTCTAGCTTTTTTCTGTTTTCTTCTAACTTTTTCCGTTCATCTATAATGTTATTGAACGTATCAGTCACGAACTGTTTATTTTCCGCATAGAATGCAGATTTCGTTATTTTGTCATGTAAAACAATTATCTTATCTTCGGGTGTTGCATCTAAACCTAATTCCAATGCTAAATTGTAGAGGTCAATTTTTTTACCTTTAGCTAGAAAAGCCATTTTCCCTACGAATTATTCGATTAAATAGGAAGTTAAATTAGAACTTGATTACGAAGTAACAGTTGCACACCTACCTTCTCCCCTGAACATACAACAACAAAAAAAAATCATTAAATCGGTAGAACACAAATTAAAATCTCCGTTAGTTTTTAGAATGCAATAATAATAATAATAAATCAATCAAAAAATCGTTACACTGAAAAAGAAATAATAAATCTATCTGAATAGCTTTTTACAATACCAAAGATCTGAAAAGAAAACAAAAAAAGTATTCAGTGCTTGTTTAGATGGGTCACTGCAGGGGGGTGACTCGGCTTACGAGACTTGGCGTCTCCACTTCAAGGACACAGTAACAGAGAGATAAGAGTTTTGGTACGTTAACTTACGGACAAAGAAATATCAAATACAATAAATTAGTTAGCTCTTAAATTAAATACAAAATACAGCAAATACATAATGATATAGAATACCTTACTATTTAAAAGATATATTCTTACGCACTTTCAATGAAATAATAAAAAAATCAAATCAATGAGATTAAATAAAAATAACACAGATACTTCAAAATATAACTTGCAACGATAGATATGCTTAGAAAATATAGCTTAACTAATTAATTTAAGTAACTTAGAAATTATTAAATAGCAAAACATTCCACAGATAAAGAAGAATCAAATATGTTATCAAATATGAAGTAATGTTATATTCAATGCTGGATGCTGTTGAAAAACAAAATAAAATGTAAAAGTTTATAACACTTATCTGGGATTGAACAGGAACGACCAAACAAAACCGATGAATTTTCGGAGCTGTAAATTTGATAAAATGGACACACACACACACTTTCACAGGAAATGCAGATTTTGCTTGAGATACACAATAAATTATACTCGGTACAGGGGTCGACGTCCTGTACGAGTTATGATTTGAACTGAATACTTGAGTATTCTTTTGGACATCAACGATGGCAGCCGTTGTTGCTGGCGGATATTTTCCTTGTGCTTGTCGGGACAACTTCACATTTATTTCATCACTTCACAATGCGGAACCATTCCCAGGTCGGGAAAAATTATTTTGCGTAAGGACGACACAAATCTAAATTCTTTTCGTAGGTTGCCGATATGATGGAGCGAAAATATTTTGATAGTTGAGACGACGTCACTTTTCATCCGTTATAAGTTATTTTCCTTTGTGAGCCAAATGTGATGGCACGAAGATGCTTCAAGATTGTCGGGGCGACACACTTGCATTTCATTAGAAACTATTTCCCGTTGGGCGCCAGTTGTGGTGGCGCGAAGATTTCCTAGTGATCGTCAGGGTGACCTTCACTTCTATCGGAACTCATTTTACGTTGGGCGCCAGATGTGGTGGGATGTAGATTATTTAGTGTCCGTGCAGGAAGCAACGAGACGAATTGTTGTTAGAAACATTTCCTTTAATAATCATACTCACACACTAATATGTACAAAGACAACATGTAACACAAAGACGAGGACAATACTTAAAACAAAGACATTCCAGTGCACAGCTGCACAGGACGGAGTCAGAAGCGTCTAGGGGCTGGAAAAAAATTTTGCTCCGAGGGAAAAAGAGGGGAAATTTTGAGCGGGGAAAATATTCCGATTATATGCTCATTACGCCTATCCTCAATGGTCGAAATGGTTGTGTATGTTTTTTGCGAGCTGAAAGATTGTTTTTAACGCATTTCAAATTTATTTATTAATAAATGCAATTATTGCGTGCATATAAAAAGTATCTTTCAATTATTTACGAATGTAATTATTTTATGAAATATTGCTTAATATGTTTGTAAGAATTGCAAGCTGCACAGGATACAAATATTTTGAATCCTGTACAGCTCATCATACTTTTCTGTTTGTGAAACTGTTTATATCATTTAAGAAGTTATAGGATTAGATGTTAATTCTAGATATTTATTTTTGTTAAGAAAATAACTTTTTATGAAATATTTGTATGTATTTTTTTTCAGATTATCAAGCATGTAAGTTACATTTAGATAGTCTTACTTTATTTAACGGAAATATATTGCCTATATATTTTTACTAAATATACCCATGTTGACAATAAATCTAATACGCACAGCTATTTAAATAATTTTTTTTAAAAAAGCATTTTATTGGCAATTGATGTAAAGATGCTCAAAAGATTATCCTCAGTTGTGTAAATAAATTGCACATCAAACTGGGGATTAAATTAATGTCTTGTATTTAGCTTGATAAAAATCTTGAATTTGATTTCTTAAGATTTTAAAATTTATATTTATAAAAGTTATTCCAGGTTTTAATTTTTCTGAAGCCCAATAAAAAGGCTTTTTATTACAGGATTTTTCCCATGTAAAATTTTTAAAGAAAATAAATGCTTTATATTCAATGGGAATGTATATTTAAAATTATGGATCTTTTTATTCTGTAATGGCTATGACTTCATAATATGCTGAAAAGAAGAGCTCTGCCAATATTTTTATGTATTCTGAAAGAAAATATTTATATTACACTTTGTATATTTCATTATATCTGAAAATTTTTGAGATAAATCTGACTTCATTTTTGAAAGCATTATATTTAAGGATTGTTTAAGATTTTCATCATATTGTGCAATGAAAAATTTTTGTGTTTAATAAATCATGTTCTACTATTAAAATTTGATTTCATATATTTTTGTGTGTGATCGATTTAATTCAAAAACCAACAACTTTTTTGTAATGAAATTATGTATAAAAAAAGGTCAGTTAAATATCTCTAATATAGATTCTAGGTGAAATGAATATTGACAAATTCTTCTGAATTTCAATTCTTTTTATTATAGTATTACACTGACTGTATTATATATATACATCATCTCAAATCAAAAATTTTCAGAGGTTCACTATTTTATATCAGAAATTTATATGGAAAAATTTGCAATTGTTATATAGTATCACTTTTAATCAAGTAATTAAACTTCTGGTATGAGTAAATTAGTCGAAAATGCTGTAATTCTTTAAAGTAAGCATTTTATATCACATAAATTTTCTAAATTATTTTAGATCTTTACAGTGACTTAATTTTAGTATTTAAAAAAAGAATTTCTGTAACCTATTGTTGTAATCTATCTACTGAATAAATTTTTTTATACATGAATTTACAAAGTATAAGTTATAGTAATATATGACATGCTTAGTCATAATTATTTTTATACATTAATGTAATTTATGTTTACACTGCTTATCCTCACTTTAAAAATCTTAAATAATTTTTTTTCTTTTTGAAATTTTTTATTTATTGTAGATTTTATACATAGGAAAATTTACTGTGCATAAAAAAGGCATTTTAACAGAATTCTGTAGCTTAATCCTTTTATACTATTCTAGTCATAAATAATTTCAGTGTTAGATTTATTTAAATATTTGCTGTGATTAAATTACATGTTTATATTTTACTTTTAATATATATATCTATATTAGCAGTAACTCCATGGCACTGCCCATTATATAGCATCCAAGAAGAAAAATTAGTTTTAAACTTGTCTAACCTCTACCAGATATAGCATGGGCATGTTTGGCAAAATCAAATAAACAGAAAATATTTAAAAATTATCAAAAATAGCTACAAAACAAATTTTTATCAAACAAAACTTTTTGATATTTCATGTGTTCTGACCAAGGTTAGATTTCCTTCTTTTTGGCATAACGAGATTTGAATCACTGTTTAAAATCGGATGTAAACAAAGAAAAGTATCACATATGTATACCACAGCTCTGACTGTTTGCGCATGCACAGAACAATTAAAATCTTAAATACAAAACTCCCTTTATTATTTTGACATGACTTTAATGTACCAATAAATACCTTATACACCTTACCCAATAAATGCTCTATAAAATGGTATAAATATCTTCAATATCCATTATTTCTCGAGTTTTTGGGGTTCAAATAAACAGACATTTTCAGAGGACTTCATTTTGCACTATGCATATACATATGTATTTGATATTTTATATTATCAACTTTATTTATATTCTGTTTTAAATATCTTTGGAATCAAAAAGTTTAACTTGCTCATGATAAATAAATAATGAAACGCATAATTAGCTGACATCAAATTGTAGATATCAGCAAATCAACATTTATTTAATTAAAAAGATTCTCGACTCATAGATTCAATCATTTGTTTTAAATATTTACACAAAATCTTGTTCCAATTAAATTTTAAAGTGCTTAACTTTTTCATAAATTCCTATTCTTTACAGCAAAGGTGTTATATGTTAGCCTTGAAAAAATTAACAAGGTTTATATGGGAGAAAAAAAGGTTGGAGAGGAAGGTTTATATGGGAGTGATTCTTTTTTTAAATGTTGGTCTATTTTAAAAATGCAAATTAAAAAAGAACCAAAACATACTAGTATCAATGTTTCCTTCCTTGTTTGAGGCATCTTCAACTACCTTCATTCTTATTTACGGTAATAAGTTATCAGTACTGATTAATTTCAAGATGAATATCATTAATTTGGGATCTGACAGACAAGATATTTCATGTCAAGTGAGCATGATCTCTCATATCTGTACGTGCTCCAAAATGGGGAAATAACTATATCTCAACTTTAAACTCCATATTTGATGCCTTTTAAAATACTATCATTTTTTCATATCATGAAGACTTATTTGTATATATGCATAGTCAATCATTTTCCAATAACAAAATTCCACTTCATTTTTTTATGTGTGATTGATTTGATTTTGAACTCAAATACCAGCTATTCAAATATTTGAAATTATTAAAACAACCAGTTAAACATTTCTATAATATTGCAATTCCTAATGTAATGTGCATGCACATGCTTACACATAAAATGTTTAAATTCAATTCTGTAGCTGAACTCTCAGAATTAACTATGCTATAAATACTAGAATTTTGACTGCCTTCAAGAATCAGGTGCAGAGTTGAATTTATTGAACTATATACTTTCAATAGTGATATTGTGTGCAATCAATTTCACTTACACTTATTTTTAAATAATCCTTAGGGATCATTCAAAAATAATGAAATTAGTTGATAAAAAATTAAAACTTAAAATAATTTTAGGTATCAAACCAACAATTATTTAATTAAAAAGATACTTAATGCATTTATTTAATAATTTGTTTAAAATAATTTCAAAAATAAAATCTTGCTCTTATTGTATTTTAAAATAATAATTTTTTTTTTCATTAACTCCTTCCTTTTTATAGTAAAGATATCAAACTCAAATGTTAACTTAAACAAAATAAATAGGGTTGAGTTTATGTGGAAAAGAATATATATATATATATATTCAACAAAATGTTAATCTATTTTTAAAATGTCATTAAAAACACACACTCAAGACAAAAGTAATATCAGTCTGCCTTTCTTGCATGTGGAATCTTATCATAATGCTTATCTCAAGCAATATTTTTTGTCTACCGGATTAATTTCAACATGATACAAAGTGAATATCTATAATTCTAGATCTAACATAAAACATATTTCATGTCATAAGCAAAAATAATTATTCAAACTTATAAGTATTTCCAAACATGGAAATAACTTCATAAATATCTGAGAGATCTAAAATTTTAGCTTTTCAGCTTAATTGAATTTTACTTAAAAAATAAACAGAATAGCATTGATATATTACATATGGTTAAGTACCAATAGTATAATAATGGAGAAAATTGGGATCAATCAATAAAACTGAACATACAAGAATTTAAATCCTCAAACTTGTTTCATATATTTCTCATCCTTTAAAAAAAAAAAAA
>JAPMOQ010042823.1:1298-11823 GCA_026543055.1 Argiope trifasciata
ATATATATATATGTTTGAAGATGGCCATTTAGAAGACATAGATGAGACTTTTCCTTTATAAGTTCGCTTTATTTCTTTATTCCATCGGAGATAGGTAGGCATATTTAGAAGTGGCACTGATAGCAGACATGGCGAAAAGGCAAAAATGAATTTTCCCTCCTTTTATAATACCATATTTTGATAGGGAAAATATTGTTTAGAGTGCTAATAGATTATTGAAATTCTCATACAGGTTTCTGCATGTCTATCACAAATAAGGAAAATCACAGGTATCTTTTTAAAAAAGATTTTTCTTTATGGACATTATTCTAGCCCTTCACGGGCAGCGGGTGAAAGTTGGCTTCTAGCCGCTTTAGCAATTTTACAAAGCTCCTCTTGAATCAATTTCAGAGGTAAAGTTGAATCGGATTGATAAATTGAATTATTATTATAACTTACATAAGGTTTTTTTTACTGCTGTTTTAATTTGCCACTTTTTGCTATATCCCCAACAAGATCCAGAAATATCTTCAACTTTTTTGAAATAATAGTTTTTGTGTGTATGTATATATATATATATATATATATATATATATATATAGATGTATATATATATCAAAATTATTATTTCCTTTTTTCGAAATTAGACAACAAAAACTACAAAACTAATAATAATAACTATGATAATATACTATAATAATAATAAACTAATAAAAATAAAAAATAAAAAACAAAAACTACTCAAATTAAAATATTTATTTTTTGTTGTATATTTTCGAATATACTGTAGACATTTTTATCAGTAAATATCGTTATAAATGCTTTATTTTAAATAAAATTAGCCTGTTATGTTCATTAAAACCATTGAATGATCGGAATGTTCATGAATAAAAAGGTGGTTATGAGAATGGTAAATAAAAAAATACATAATATGGAAAATATAAAGAGAAGAAGAGAGAAAAAATCTGGCTAATAATGGTTTTCGAAAGGGCAAATACATCCTGCACCATGTTTTCTTTTCAATTTTATAGTAAAAATAACCAGCGAATGTGGTATCCCCAAAGACTTCTTGCATACTCTTTAAAGAAGGCACCTTCTCGGAATAAAATTGTAGACCTTCGCGAATACCTTGCACAGCATCGACAATCAATAGTTATGGAATGTTGATATTAGGAGCAAATTTAATATTTTTACTGAATCCGCAGTTTGAATAGCGGGGAATTTTCTGACTGTTAATTCTTGGCATGCGATTAATAATATTCCAAAATCAGGTTTGTGTTTTAGACGCATTTTTTCCAAAAAGATTAAAAACAAATTTCTCAAAAAACTACGTTTGTAGTTTCAAAATCACGAACTAAATTGTACATATTTATTTAGACACCGTTTTTGAATAATCAATTTTATATGCTGGATAAAGTATAGACCTCACCGAATTTGGTTCCAAATTTAATAGCCAAATTTAATAAATTGGTTCCAAATTTAATAAAATTTAAGTTTAAAAAATTTTAAGCCAAAATTTTCCCATATAGCTATCTTTTTTTCAGTTATTTTGTTAGCTTATATTCGAATACCAAATATCCAGACTCCCTCTCATTGAATTTCGCTTAAAATTTGATAGAAATCTATAAATGTTATGTGTGAAATAAATATAAATTAATTTAAATTAATTAATTTAGCATATAAATTTGATGTCCATGTACTAATTTTCCATTTTTTTACAGATAGACTGGAGATTGATATAACACCAATTTTTTCCGAATTCAGGGAGGTCTAAATCGTAGAATTGTACCAGAGTTACAAATTCAAATTATTTGGCAGTTGAAATATTGTCTCTATATTTCATATGACGGGAACTGATAAAGAGTTCATGAAATCTATTTTTTACTCTTTTATATAAACTGATTAACATGAATTTCATTTTTCTAATTGTTTAAATAAATTATTGGAAATTATTTTCTTCCAGCAATCAAGCAATTGATTGGTTTTCTGAGAATTCACACTTTTGGCAGTTATAGTATATTTATCATCTACCATTGGTAATGCTGGGATATTTTGTTTATTTTCTCTGTATTAAAAGTTTTAAATTGAATTTATTCGTGTTTTTTTTTGTCAGAATCTTCCTGTTTAGCTATTTAAATAAAAAAGAAAGGTAAACTGTATTTGATTCAAAGATAACTTATTTTACTGATTTTTATATTCGCTGTCTTAAACTATGTAGCAGCGCAACGAATATTTTCCTTAAAAAGTAAAAATAATGTGATTTCACAAGAATTTTTTTTCCGAAAATTGAGATTCATATTTTTTTTCAATCTTCATTAAATGATAATCTCATTTCAAAATAAATTTTTTATTCAAGTAATGAAGAAATGTAAATAAAAAAACTAGTTTATATTAATGTGGATATTAAATAGCAAATAATTCTACATTCTCCATAAATCGTCCATTCAGAGTTATTTCAAATGAAATCTTCATAAAGAGACACAGAGAGAGAGACGTATTTTTCTAGGGAATGAAAAAAATTGAATGAATCTTCATTTCAATGGAAAAGCTCTGCTTCGATAGAAATACTTTGAAAACATAATTATACGGCGTATAAAAGTGGCTGTTTCGTTTCTTCTTCATTAACTAAATTTATAATTATTTGATTTTAAAAAACTACCGTAAAGGTGATTTTTTTAAATGAATGCTTTTATGCTTTTATATTTATGAGAAAAAAGCATAAGAAGTTACGTTTTCTTTTATACATTTTAGTTCTTCTTTTGGGCTTTTTCATCTATAGGAAATGAGTAATAATGGTTGTAGTATTTTTATTTTTTTTTTAAATTCTCTAACTGTCTTTAGAAACTTTTTTGTTGATACTTTAAATAAAACATCTTTCAAGAATGAATGACTTTTAAATTTGTAACAAAAATTAATTTTCTCGAATACTTCATATTAGCTTTATCTTTTAAAAAATAAACTTATATAATCTTAGAAAATTTGTAAAATTTGCAGGTTAATGTATCATTCTATAATTGCCATAATACTATTGATATTATTGCAAGATATTTCAGAATTTTGCATTAAAAATGCATATCAAAATGTTGTTGATTTTTCAAAGTTAGTAAGAGAACTATATGCAGATAGCAAACAATACATTGAAAAATTCAGCAGGATCGAACTTTTTTTTAATATCGATATTTTAGTTATAACCTTTTTAACAAAATTAAATAGTATTTTTCTCTCTTCTTATACACTGTTATAGTATTTGGATAAATATTTCAGAAACATCCTTACATTTTTTTGACTAAGAATTCTAGTAAATGTTTCCCAAATAATAAAAAAACATATACGTGTTTTAAGTATTTCAAATAATAAATAATTATATTTTAAAGTGAAGTATTTTTCTTGTACACAAAAACTCATATACCTTATCAGTTTACGTAAAATTGCGTAACGATTTTGCAACATTGTGCAAAGCAAATTAAAATTATTCCATTTTCAGACGATATTGAATTTTTCAGGCTATTCAAGTAGTAATGAAGATGAAATTCATCCATTAAATTGAAGTTTTAAGTCTATCATAGAACTTCTTTTGTTTAAAATTTTCGATAGCTACACATAGGAACAACGAGTTTCAATAAAACTTCGAAACTTTCCATTTTTGAAGCAAATTAAAAGTAGCTTTACATTTCGCTTGAATAGAACTAAACAAAGCTATAGAATTTAGCGACACAAAAGAGATTCAAAAAGAATCTCATGCCTATTGATCCAATCAATAAAAGCGTTAAGTGAAAACTGAAGTTCAATAGGTTGCAGAAATCCAATATTTTCAATGCAACGTCATTAATTAAAACATACCTGTCAGTACTACGTTTCAAATGCTCAAAACAAACATTTCTCTTAATTAATTGATTCGAAGAGTTAATGAACGAAGTAATGGTTTTCGCGAATTCAATTTAAATCTTTAACAGAACGAGATCTGTAATTACAGATAAAATAAATAGAAGAATTTCTGAGAATGATATCGGAGGAAAATACGGTGAAAACGGAAGAGTCGTTTGTCATTATTGACCTTGGAAAGTAAAATACAGAACGCAATTCTTAATAGAGAAAACAGGCGATTGTTTTACAGAGTAAAGAATTCGTTTGGCATTGATTCAAAAAATGATTTGCATATGCTGCGATTAACTTTTAAAAAGAATTTTAATTGAAATCAGTTAGCTAAATGCATGGAAGGTTGAGTCATTGTCTCAATAACCTTTGTAAAGCGTATATAAAAGGGAAAGCTATTTTTTAAAGCTATTTAGAAGAAACCTATTTATTTCAAGAGAAACATATATTATTTAATAAAATCTATTGAACAGTTTCATCCTTTAAATTAAAAGGATTTTATAAATTTTTATTAAATTTTTTCAAATTAATTGGGAAAAAATTTAAATGGACAAAGTTTCAGATGTAACACAATTTGGAATGTAGAGTTAACTCAAAATTACAACTGCTGAAATTAATAATATTTGATATTTAATGGTTCCACATATTGTTTATGAATTATTTAAAATGGGCTGTAATAAGATTTTCCAAATTTGAAATAGCTATTCTCAGGTAATAAAATTGTACTAAAGAAGGACTTTTCAGAATTTTTATTGATTTCTTTATTAATTAAATTTATTAGAAATTAAAAAAAAAATTCTTTAATAAATTTGGCTAATCGCACGAAAAATCATTCTTAACACTTTTGAAAACTATTTTTTCTACGATATTGATATTATTCTCGTGAAGGTTTTCCTTTAATCTTATAAAACTAGAAAAAATTAACTATAAATAAATTTTATTGCTGAAGTACGATTCAATCTAATGTGACTGTTTTATTCAGCAGCATATTTTTTCCAAAATTAAAGTTATGATGAAAAATTGGAGTTTTGGGACATCAGATTCAAAGGAGAATATTCAATTTCGCTTTTACGCTTTAATTAGCAGAGTGTTTTATAATTGCTATTATATAAATTTTTTGATGTAATAATCATTAAGCATAGAATATGACAATAAATGTAATCTAGCCAGATAAAAAATAAACCTAAAAATATTATCAAGCTGTGATTTCTGAAGTTCAAGACTTTTCAATAATGTTTTGAGAAAACTATTTCATCCCAAAATTTATGCTTAGAAATTAGTTCCCAGCTGCAAGTACTCTTCCAATAACAATATATCCTTAACATATATAGTTTTTATAAAATTTAAAGAAACAAATTTCGAAAAATAAATTGATCACATGTTTTTGAATTCCAAATAAAAAAGCTAAATAAAAAGTAATTGTAAATTAGCCATCCCGAATATTTAAAAAAAGATATTTATTCTATTTTTCAGAATGTTCATCAGCATTTCCTTACAGATATTTGGATTATCCTATGGGTTAAAACATAAAAGAAGACTTTTGATTTTTAAAAAATCACAACTTGTAAATTAGCCATCCTAATTTTAAATCCATTTATTGTACCACAAAATTTCAACTTACGCCGAATGGCTTTGATATCGGTTTATCAGGCTATTTTTAGCATTTAAGAAATGCCTGAAAAATACTTAATGCATATTCTTAGATGAGATATGAATGGAAAAATATTTAGTGGTAAACAGTGTAGACAGTGGCAGAAAGCCAATCGTCTTAGATAATCAGAGAAATTCAGAAAATTGTGATCTTAAGTATCATTTTTTCTGTTCTCTTTTTTTTTTTTCTCTAATGTATTTCTTTTGTCATTTTTCTTTCCCGAAATATGAAAATGAAAGCTTTATTTCTCGAAATATAAAAGCGAAAAATTAGTTAACTTCTAAGCTTCAAACCTCACGAATAAAAAAATCAAACAAATCTCTTTTGGGATTAGTTCTTGTGAAGACAATTTAAAATGCAACAGACTAGTAACATGAAATTTGGTTTGAACCTTTTACAAAAAACTGCAGAATTCTATCAAATTATGGGAAAAATTATTTGGAAAAGTCTGTCCATGTTCAGAGAACATGATAATTTAAAAGGGAAATAGTAAAGGGAATGCTATTTTGTTCTATCATTAGAATTGTAGATTTGTATCAAATTTTGAACCAAATTTGGTAAAAGGTTAATCTATATATTTCGTAAGTGTGAAATTCATAATTCGCTAACATAGCAAGTTCGACAAATGAAATTTGGGGCATGAAAGTTGAAGGGAGATTATTTTAATTGATTTTATGCCCTTTTACTTAACGTGGATTGTTTTGTGTTTCCAACAGCCAACGACAAATTTTTATAGTCAAAGTTTAATTTATTTCCTACTGTATTTGAGATTTAAAATTTTCTATAGTTTTATGTATTTCAAATCATGTTACTATTTTCAGTGTTTCTGAACTTAATTATTAAAAAATGTAATAATTTAAATTTTAATTTCTTTAGAATTTGGACCTCTTTCTAATGAATCCCAGGAAAAATCAATTCATTATATTTATAACTAAGTGGCTATTCCCGCTGTTTTCTAACGTTCACTACTCTCATTAATACCCGACTCCAGAAGTAATTCAAAAATTACTAGCCAAGTACTATTTCACTAGTTAGAAATGAGAGGATTAAATCTTTATAACGCGGTTTTATTAGTAAATATTAACAAAATCAAATAAATCATTTCATTAAAAATAATTCAATTATTTTTGTAGAATCGTCTTTTAATTTGTAACATAAATTGTGCAATAATTTTAGAGTAATATTATTAAGGTATCTGACTAGATTCGGAAGGAATTTTTCAATTTTTTTTAGATATTTGTATGATTTATTTTATTAATAAAGGAAAAAATGAAATTATTTAAATATATATGTAGTATTTTTAGGAAAAAAAAAATATTTTAAGGAACATTTTAATATTTCTTTACAAAAACTAAGATTGTTCTAGAGAAAAAAATGGTGACACTTTTTCATTTTTCTTAGTAAAATTATATGTGTAACAGATCTTCTGTTTAACTGTCTTTTATGCAATAATTATATTAAGAAATAAAAAATTTTGTGCGTAATAAATGAAATTATCTATTAAGTTTTGGAATTTTTCAGAAATATTTATATTAGACAATTATAAATCCATTATACATTCTGCATAACATAGCGAGCACTAATTAAAAATTTCATCAAGATACTTTCATTATTTTTTAAGATATGATGATACTCATACACACTCTGCAGAAAACGCATTTAAAATTTTTAAATGCTTATAAATAAATATCGCTTACATGTCAATAGTGTGGTATTAATTGACTAACTGACATAGAGACATAATGAAAATATCAATGTAAACATAAACGAACATATTTGTTAAAACTCCAAAGCAATAAAAACGCGCATTTTTCTCAAAATTCATGTTTTCCCTCTTGTCCATAGGTTCCCAACTTTTTTTGAACTGGTGCCCCTTTTTCTAGTGAATATTTCAATACCGCCCCCCTCATACTCCAGAGAAATAAGAGCGTACATAATACGTGGTGAAAACAAGAATCAAATTTTTAAAAAAATTACTGATAGATAGAATATTGTTGGAATTGAAACGCTACTGAATTGCTTCTTTAATATTTAAAAAAGTTTTATCTTAACTGTTATAAGGACAGACTAGGGGTTTGATGATACCAAGTAATCCATAATAAACTATTGCTTTTTAAATAAATAAATAGACAGTTTCAGAGAACTATCAAGACGCATACGTAATTTTATTAAAATTCAAAGACATCGAATTTCCAACTAAACTAATGAGAAGGCTGAATTCGATGTATTTTAAGGAGCTTGTTAATATCGGGCTCGATTTCCCGTAAAAACAATCGTAAGTCGCCGCGTTCAGTAACATGGAGTCGATTTCTCTTTTATGTTACCAATGGCGCTACAGCACTAAATCCACGGTCTGCTAAATATGAAGATGGGAATGCTATCAGAAGTAGTTGAACAATCGACCATAATCATGAATACAGTTGTGAAATCGATTTCTGCAATTAAAATTCTTGGTAACCATTCTTGAATTTATTTTGTTGTTCCTCATTTGTTCAGTTAGTTTCTCATCAGTTCTATTAGTTTTTCTTCTAACTGAGTTGATGACGTTGTATTGACCTTGGAAAAAGGATCCAAAACCCAGTCTGGTATGTCTATGTTTAAAATGTCCTGGAATCGTACTTTGAAGTCATTGTAGATTATATTTGGTTAATCCTCTAACGTCCCTCCGTGCCATATCAACGCCCAATAATTTTCTTTACCTCCCCCCTGAAAACTCTAAACGCCCACAAGGGCACTTTATCGCTTACGTTTCGAACCTATGCTCTAGTCGAATATCTAAAATATTTTTAAAGGCATGAAATATCTTCTTCATTTTAACTTGAACGGAAATAAAAACTCTTAATTATTTAAAGATTTAGCATAATAATATGATCAGAAATTATTTATGCAGTATAATAAGGCATTTTTTATGACCTTCTCTAAACTGTCTCCTAGATTTCTGTTGTACTGGAAAAGTTTATAATAATAGTTCTAGAATTTTATCAATAAAGTGATTTATTTAGTAGAAAAAAAATCACAAAATGCATTTCAAATTTTCTTTGTCAAAGCCTTTTGCAAATGTTACATTTATTCTTCGAAAAGAGCTACAAGATATCGCTATTTTCTCTTTAAAATGCATGCCAAGATAATGCATAACAAATTATGATTAAAGAGCGAACTTCAAATAGTCGCATCATTTGCGCTCGTTTTGAACGGCAGCCAGAACTCGATTTACAGTTGAGAAATTTTCATCCCATTTGTTGCTTAGGTGTTCGATAGTCTCGTTCCATTATTTCGCCGCCGGGTTTTCGACATTAAAAATCACGTAATGAATATTCGATTGTACTAAGTTTTGATTAAAATACAGTTAAGTGATTTTGGATTTTTTTCGATCTTGTTTGGTTTCCGTCCTGTATTTCATTTTGATCCTCAGCAATACTTGCGTTCGATAATGAGAATTTTTTTTCAGATTGAAAGTAACGGGAAAATGTTAAAGGTTTAATCAAGTTCGAAATCACATATTAACAAGGAAATAATAAATATGAGAGTAATATATGTAATATCAGTACTGCATAAATAAAGTTGATTTCTCAAAACAAAAATGAAGTTTAAATAGACAGGAACATTATCTTCACACTGAAGATGATTTTAAACTGACCCATGATGTGCATCATCATCACATTGTAAATGATGTTGAATAGTCCCATGATGTACCCCTTTTCTTGGTATGAAATGTTTCTTGTGAAAGTTTTTCTTGAAAGACACAACAAAAATTTACCCACTGTAAAATGAGGTCTTAGCAAGATGGGTCTTCTGTCTTTTCAGACATGACATTTGTCAATACTGAAACGTGACAAATGGACAACAATGGAGATGACTTGATCCTACAGATTAGCTTACTAGGCCTATCTTAGTTCATTTAATTATGTAGGAGCAATTGAAATCTATATATAGATAGTGCGAATATAATGTTTTATTCATTTGCATAACTTCTGTGTATGTCCAAGGCCTGCAGAAAATCTTCCAGAATTTTCATTATCCATAAGCCGACCATTTTTCTTAATCCTTCGTCCACATTATTTAAATACTTAAGTGACTAAAGTGTTTTATTTCAAATGAAATTAGTTATTAATTAAATATAATTTGTTTTATTATTTGAGATTTCTTCATTGTGCAGTTTTGTAAATTCCACGTTTCAGAATTCCCATAGTTCGAAAAATGTTTTTTTTTTGTCACTAGGTTCTCTGATAAAGATTACTCAAAAACGTTTCGAGGAAGGCTGATGATATTTGATATGTGGTCTTGACACAACTTTTGTACATTTTTGTCAATATTTGAGTCACATCCATTCAGATGATGTCAGTAAGTTGGATTATAGAACAAAACCAAAACTAAAAAATGATGTGAGTTAAATAGATAAAATTTGGCATGTCCATATAACACCTAAAGTGTAGATGCTTTTTAGAACCAAATCTTCAAAGGGTTTGACTTTATGTTTGACAAACACGTAAAAATGATAGTTAAGAAAAGCATAGAGATTTAAATATATGAAATTTGGTATGTGATTTTGTGAACTGTATCTGTAGACTTTTGATCAATTTTTGTATTCAATAGGTCAGAAGGAACGCTCTTAAATACAATGTCGATTTTAGAGTACCTATTGCTAAATAAAAGAAACTAATCACCAAAAATCGCCAAACATCATACTATAGATTAAATAAAATTAATTTTCTCTCATTTTATACAACATATCTTGATAAGAAAAATATTGTTTATACTGCCAATATATTATTAAGATGCTCATAAGGATTTCTAACATTCGTCGATCACGTGATAAGGGAAACACAGAGTCCTTTTTTTAAAAAAAGTATTTGTTAAGTCGTCAACTTTTACCGTTCACTCTCACCGTGAGAATCGCTGAATAATTTAAAGAACTTTACAAAGCATTTCATGAATTAATCAAGAAGAGAAATGCAATCGGATCAGGAAATAAGAGAATATTTTAGAGTGAAGTTACTATGGGCTAAATTAAGATAAAGCTTT
>JAPMOQ010042829.1:0-18403 GCA_026543055.1 Argiope trifasciata
AAAAAATATATAAATGAGATAAATCATAGTATATAGTGATAATTCCTAGTTAATGTAAAAAAAAAAAATTACCGTGTGTTAATTTTAGTAGGATTTGTTAGAGAATTTTCTTGCACAAAAGATTATTAGCAAACAATCACAATATGTAATAAGAATTAATAAGCGTTGTAAACTATTAACATAAATAATTAGCTTATATTAATTACAAAATTATAATATATTGAATCTTATAATAAAATAATTCCATTAGTAAAATAAAAGTAAATTTACCAATTAAGTATCCAAAAGCCTTTGGAGTTTTTATATTATTATTTTTTATATTAATCGTGATGACATATATGGGAACTAACGCAAAAATCCAAAATGCATAAAACCTGTTATGTGTCTGAATATTTCTTATATGTCTAAATATTCTAATTCCTGCCATTGTTTAGAAAAGGATAAATAGAATTTCCAAAGCTGAAATATATATAATTTACTAAAACACAGTATATAAGTTGCAGAACTATCTCATAAATATTAATATCTTAAAAATATTTCATTCAAGCCGAAACTGGGATTTTTTCTTTAATTTATATAATTTATTCTTCATAAGATTTTTTTTTTCAAAATAGTAAAGCCTGCTTTCTAAACTAATAAAAAAATAACACTCTTCTAATGATATGATTCAAAATTTTTCCTTCATTAATATTTTTACACATCTGTTTTTCGTTTAATCATATTCATACGAATGTAATTTGGCTCAGTGGCTGTTTTCATATGTAATGGAAGTATAATAACAATTTGGGCAATAAATATATATTGCTTGCACATATATAAAGGACAGAATTTTACATTATCTGTGCAATAAAATAAGTTTATTGGTAAATCATAACAATGATGGGTAAATCTTATGTTCTTATTTATGTAATAATAGATCATTATATTTAATAAATATATACATATATGTAGATAATAAAATACCCTAAAAGTCTTTACAGTAACAGAACTATTGAGGTTAATTTTCAAGCAATTAAATGAAAATTATCTCAAAAATATAAATAACAATTAGATTTTTTTACAAACATTATCATTTTTTATTGTTGCCCGTTTGAGATATCACAGATTCTCTAAAATTACATCTACAACGGCACCAGTGCTACTGAGGGCTAAATCATAGCTCGAAGCTATATTTCATGACACCTGAATCTTCCCAATGCTTTGCGTAACAAATTCACAGGAAAAAACTTCCCTCTAGATCTTAATTATCTGAATCAGACAGACACATAAATCACTCAATGGGGAATCCTATGGAATTGAATCAGCTTAGGTAACTCAAGAGTCAAATCTGGCGCCATATACATCTTCTTGTACAAAGCCCTATCTTTAAACCATTGGTTTATCTATTCAGACGATTGCGTATCAATTGACCAGCCATTTATTTCCAATCCTTGCACCACGCCACTTCAGTCAATATCAAAATCACTGCTGTTTTATTGTCATCAATTGATGTTCCAAAAACTCTTTTGAAAAAGACATTACTTTATCTTTCTTTGAATGTTTTTTGGGAGGGTGAGACGGTTGCCGTAAGCGTGCTTTTCTCCCCTTCGATAAGGATGGTCAACGGTGACACAATTTATCGGAGGGGGTGATCTGCGACTAGGCTTAATGGCAGACGATAAATTTTTCTACCACCCTTTTTCCGTCGGATAACGGCCCTCCTTGCGCAACTCCTTGCTGAGAATTTATTGCTGATCGTAGATCTTAAGTCGTTGAGAGTCTGGCAAACACCCGTGTAGGGTAATCAAATAGTAGGGATGAAAGTTGAATGAATTGCTAAGGTGGAAACAGCTTGAGGTTAAATAGGCACGAGTCAAATTACTTTGCGTCTTTATGCTTTATTTTTTTAAGTTAAAGAAAATTGAACGATTCGCAACCATCTATATTAATAAAAGCTTCTTTAATTAATTAATTTTTTATCAAAAAAATATTTTATAAGATTATCAACCTTTAAGTTATTTAATAATTGTTATAATTATGTCTTAAACACTTAAAAAGAATCATTTTAGAAAAAAAATTGACCAAAAAATAGTACAGGCAAAACAGTTAAATAATAGACACATAGATGGCAAAGTATCACTTTTACATGTAACAGTTTCAATATCAATCAATTTAGAGTCAAGAGCAATCAATACTCAATAAGAGTTAAGATTCTAATAAGTATATAAATGCAATCTGTGAATGAACAGAAGATTCAATCAAAATATATCAAAATACGTACGTTATAACGACTTAGTACATAAAATAATCAGGAAAAGAAACCATTTTTTTTTTTTTTTTTTTTTGCTTTTTTTAAAAATTGAAATTTGTAATATTGCAATATCTATCTTTTGAGACATCACGAATTCCGATTACCAAGAAACAACAAGATACATCGAATCGAATTCATGCAACGAGTTGAAAAAATTCTGCTGCCTATACTATATCTTGTACAAAGTACTGCTAATAAAAGGCCTTTATTCCTCCAGTTTAATTATTTTGTTTTTGATACACAACGCGTCACTTATTTATATCAATATATTGGATTTTTCTATGCAGTTGATATATTAATTGCCCAATCTATTTTTTAAAAGGATTGAAATTTTTTCTTTACATTGCTAAATTAATATCTTAACCATGAAGATTCTTCAATCAATAATATAGTTATAGATGATTATTTTTGTGGAACTCGATGAATATGTATTTGAAGTTCATCTGAAATAATTTCAATGAATTCAAACTGTAAATGATTTTTAAAAAAATGCACAGTAATTCCTGCAAGAATTATATAAAAGTTCAAAATGTAACCAAATCTGATATCTATGCAGAATGCATCTCAAAATAAATGAGCCCGTAATTTCATTTGATTTTAATATGACTTTGTAGATAGAATTCCCGACTTGCACAACATATTGTAAATGCCGATTCAGCTGTGAATTAGATTTGAGACATCAATAAAAAAAAAATGCAGTATCTTTTGATTACAAAAATTAGTATGTAGATTAGGAAAGATAATAAGAGTAGTCAATTCTGGGCCTAAAAAGAAAAAAAAGACTAAAAAATAACAAAATGCACAAACTACGATTTGTAGTCGTGCAATTATAGTAGCTTAAAGAAAGCAGTTTTTTTAATATTTTAAACACAGTAATGAGAAAATAGAAATATTGACTGAAAGATAAATTGAACCAAATTTAAACATAGAACAAAAAAAAAATAATGAGTTCTCTAATTTTAAAAGATTATGGAACATAAAAAGTATACGATATTGACAAATATTAATTCTGTAAGCATAGATAAAATTCTTCGCTTTAAACACAGAAATACAAATTATAGATATAGAGTATATCAAAAACTATTTCATGATTGAAAAAAAAAAGTATATTTCAAAGACCAACTAAATGACAACTTCTTGTTGCTAAAACACTGATTTTATTACTTTTTAAAAAGCAACGGCTTTTAGACTAATTTATACTAATGAAACTGTGTATTCAGTTCTTGGCCGTTCAATTACGTGAAATCAAAACAAATCGTAAAAAATTATGTGTGTTTGAGCTTAGTTATTGATATAGTGAATGCAATTAAAAATTATTATAATCAACCAAAACTTTTAAAAGCAGAAACGCAAGAGACATACCTTCAATTATCTAAGTGCTTCCAGTTGATTCTCAATGCTTCCAGCAAAAAGACTCCTGGCTACTAAGTCCGAACTTCCGACTAGTTGAAACTGACTACAGGTAAAACACAGCCGAAATACAGTCGTAATAGATGTCCTAAGAACGGTACTAACCCGTTGTGTACAAAGATGCAACTGAGGGCCTTCTACACTCTACGAATCTTACTTCAAAGATTGGATAGTACCACCACCTCTGCTCCAGCCAATGACCAATGGGCTGGTTTATCTTGACCAGAATGCGATTCGTGGTCTGTGAACCCCTTTTTTCTCCCCCTTTCCTTGTGGGACGAACCGAAAGGGTGCTTTGAAATTTCTCCAAACTTTGTGTCGGTTTCCATGTAGAATATATATTATTACGACTCTTAATCTACAATTTAAGAACGGAAATAAGACTTCAATCATAACCTTAATTACTTATTTCATGACAGACATGCATACACGATGTCTTTTATTTACTGAAATCAAGGCAATTCCTTTGAAATTCCCATTTCTAGCTAATAAGTGAAATTCGCAAGAAATTCAAATATTTCTATGTATGAATTACCTGGAAACAGTGATAACATTAGTGAATAAAACAATGATGGTAATTGAATAAAATGATTAGAGACTTCAGGCGAAACCAAATACTCACATTTCAACGGTAAACTGAATTACATCTGACTTTCCAAAATGATGAGTGAAAATGTATTCCTTATGTTTTAAAATTACTATTAATGAAAGTTTTCTGAAATTCCTCTTATATATAAATTCTAGAATCCTTAGATATTCTACTAAAGCTACATTCTCGAATTGCAATATACGCATAAGACAAGTCCAATTTGGCAATGAACTTACAAAAATACAACATATTCTTATTCAGAAATCACTTTTCTAACAATCCAGGCAACTATTTAATGATGGACAACTTTTTCTTCAGATCATATTAACCCCTTTTAAAAATACCTGCATTAGATGTTCCAAAACATCGGTGATGCTTTGATCGGATTGATCGGATAAGTACAAGATAATTTTATTGTTATTTATAACATTTTCCGTTTGGATCAATTTATATTATGTGACTTTCAAATACAATTTTATATACAAATTCTATAAAGAAGTGAATTATTCTCTATATTTTATAATAAATTAATTTCCTTTTTTAAAAAGGAAGATGTAGTGGGAATGCTAATACACAAATTAATTAATCTTAACTCCATGTCTGGTTTCTGTTTTTTTTCTTTGAACTGTGATTATTATTTTTACTAATATTCTTTTGACGATATAAAACCGGTCACTAAATTTGGAATATGATTCAAATAAATACAATAAATTTCAAGTACATCTTGAAAGTCAGATTTAAAAGCTACAGTTTTTTAATTAAAAGTAATCTATCCAGTTAATTCTAAAAATAAATTTTTATATAGATTAAAACATAAAATGTAAGTTTAATAAAAATAATTTTCAAGTCTAGCATGATATTGCCATGAAATTATTCTGAAAATTAAATGGTGTTAGTTTTCAAATTAGTTACTTTGAAGTACTGACTAGTATCATTACCACAGCAAAAATATTCAATGAATTAAAAACACTAAGCCACCTACATCATTTAGCCCTTAACCACTTACGTAACTGTCTTATTTTCTTTCTATCAAATAAGATGATTTGGGAATATTGTCTAATTTTGTTTCAAATGGAAATCCATTGAATACTTGACGTTTCTATGCATTCGAAGTAATTTTTATGTAACTGTTACAAATTGTTTAATCTTTGCTTACAATAGATAAATCGATGCACGTGCGTAATACGGTCAAAACAGTTAAGTGGTTAAATGGGATAAGTTAATGTTACATATCCAAAACATCCTGAGAAATTTAAATAATATATTTTGTTGTGAAAAATCTATTATGTATATTATTAAATCTTTAAAGAATTTGAAGGATTCAAAGGGCACACGGATAAAAAAAAAATACTAGAAATTCGAACTGATGTTTCGAACTATAGTGACATGACTATACACCTATCCCCCGATTTACACTGAAGATAGGTTCCTTAGAAAACCGTGTAAATCGAAATCGTTGATTCTTATACGTAAAACCTTGTAAATCGAAAACAAACTAAAATGTGCATAATTCATTCATGTATTTCAACGTAAAATAAAACTAAATATATCTTAAAAACATAAAAATAACTGTCTATTTATAAAATAACAAAAATATAAGGTATATTTATGTAATTCATTTTACATATAGAAACAAGAAATATAAATTAAAAAATTTAATCAGAAATTTAGTTACTGTTATCACTTTTGTAGACTCTCAATCTTTTATTCCTGATTGGTATGGTGCAAATCCGGTGGTGCGTTCCGGGTCGGTGCAAATCCGGTGGCGCGTTCCGGGTCGGTGCAAATTTAAAAACCGTGTAAAAGTGAAATCGTGTAAACCGAGTGCCGTGTAAATCGGGGGATAGGTGTATTATGTTTTAATTCAAATACAAAACGAAATAAATCTTTAGTCATTCACTGTCATCACTTCTGGATCATTAGGATTTAACATAGGTTAAAATGAAATGTAAACTGCTTACTCTTCAAATGATGTAGATAGACCTTTACATAAACTAGCATAAAAAGATCAATTGTTTTTGGTTAAATATCAAACTGTATTCTCTTTTGTATTTTACCGGCGTATGCGATTGTGGATCTGCAGTTAAAATGCAAGCATCAAATATTTTGTATTTTTGTACTCTTTTTTTTTCTAGTCGATTTAAATTAAAATATGAGATGGAAGTACATTAAGCCTTGCAGTAACAGCATAAATACCAACTTCCATTTATTTAAGTCGATACGTTTACAAATTATTTCACTTGCTTGCATGCGAAAGTAAAAGATGACAACCAATCCTTTGAAAAATCCTTTTAAATTCGATGAAATCCTTTTAAAATCCTTTTAAATTCGATGTGGATCTATATTATAAGTTCCAAATCTTTGTTCTAAACTTTATATATGCATTTTTTAGTTCATATGATCTATTGTCCACAAGTAATCAAGCAAACAAACAGCATATCAAAGAATTTTTTTCGAAAATTGATAAAAACATATAAATATTACCATCTACTGAATTCAAACTACCTAGCTAAATGCAACTTGTGAGCTATATTTTCCTAACAGGTACTCATAATTCAAATTAATTCGAGTTTAATGATATTGAAATTTAATGTCGAGTTGTAAACTTTTCTTTGTACTCTTGTGAAGTAGAGTTTCTCTCCATATTTTGCATTTTAGTTAAAATTCAGTTCAAGTTCTTTCATAATAAATATACCAATTGCCGAACAATTAAATAAAACTAACTTTGTGTTTATAAATTAAAAATCTGTTATAATAAATCTTCTAGCACATCCCTATTATTTAGTTACAAAAATTACTTATAAGCAATGATTCATGAGTTATAAAATTTTGAAAGAAAATATCATAGCTTAAGAACATTTTCATGTTAAAAAAAAATCAAGGATGTTCTTTGAAACATCTTTAGATTCCTTATCTTTATTATTCATAAGGATGCGCATAGTTAAAATCTGAAGTTTATGTAAGGGAATTTGAAACAATTTACACTATAAATTTAAAAAAAATCTTTTGAATTATAATTTGTATGTCTGAAAATGTAGTTTGAATATGAAGTAGAATGAAAATGAAGTTTGCTGAAGTGTTATATAAAACACTTCAATAAACTTATCAATTTCCTTTAATTATTTTTTACATTATAATATTTTTAAGTACTAAATAAAAATGGATGTGGTTATAATAATCCAGTGACTAACTAACTTTAAAGACTTAATTACTTTTAAAATTTTTAAATTTGTTTGAGCATGAATATTCGAATTTAATAGGCAAGCATCGATTTTGACATCTTGAATTTCAAGTTTCAGGTACAACAAAATCGTTAGATAGCAAAATTTATGGTTTAGTTAGTAAATCAGATTAGAATGAAGGTAAACTAAAATTAGTCCAAAGTACTTTTTTTCTGGTTCATTTTAATTTATTTAAATCGTCATAATACCATGTGTGTGTATATGAGAGAGAAAAACTGAGAAATATACCATAAAAGAAAAAAAAAGATGCGACGAAACTTTCGAAAATATAATTTTTATTTCTCAGATGGTAGCAAAATCAACAATAAGGTTTCTCTTACATTCGTTATTTCCCAAGATTTTATTCAAATTGAAATTGGTCGATTCAGAATAAGAGATTAATGTATATTTTCCAGGCTATATAGATCAACAAAAAATCCTAAAATGATAAAAACGGGTTATAATAGCTGAGAAAGTTGATGTTGATATTTAGATTCCATGCAAAGTTATATTAATTCAATAGAATATTTCATCTTCTATAAATTTGAACAAGGCAATGCAATGATATTTATAACTATAAACATAGATTATAATTCGAAAGTCTCAGAGCATATTTTTTAACTGACTTGTGTCTTTAATTCAAACATTTTTTTCATAATAGATGTACATGCAAATTATTGAAGATTTAATTGCTGTGTTCAATATTTGAAAATTTGAAAGTGGAAAAATTCGATAGCAAGTGGAAAAATTGATAGTAAGTGGATTTGCAAGTGGAAATTTTCATATCCAAACATTGTTATAAGTAGTAATTATAGAGAGAGCTCTGAGGATATTTCATTTCACACCTGTTTCTAGAAAAAGCAGAGAGAGTATATGTACGCTTTCATCAGCATGTGTACATTTTCACCAATCACTTTTGAATCCATACCGGAAATGTAACTTCCTTCCTCTGATTCTCTATTATTCTAGAAATTTCTATGAAGTAATTTGTAGAATATCTAGCTTCAGTGTTTATGATTCACAAGAAACACTTTATTATTCATCAGTACTTTTCCTTGCATAACCCAGCAGGAGTTAAATTCAGTAACGACCTACATGGATTTAAATGTACGTAATTAAGATAAATTCACTCGTACTTCTCAGCGGAAATGTCACCAAATGCCTTCCAAGAGGCACAAAAGATACGCTGATGGATTATTGATGCTCAAGTTTTAGCCAAGATGCCGAGAAGTGATAACAATGACAGACGGAGATAAGTAATTGAACACCAATCCCAGCTGCCTTTGAAAGAAACTGGGGTTACTGTATGCGTATATCAGGTGATTGTCATATCTTAGTTAAGCATTCTTTACTAATGACAATCGGAAATTGAGATGTTAATGTATTTTTGATTATGATTTTTGTAAATTCTAGAAGATAGGGTACTTCATCACTGGTGAAAAGCCTTCACACTATCTCAACGGATCGCAATTTCCAAGGCATGATCTTTTATTAATTAAAACTTTGTTGCTTTTGTATTAAATTTATGATCGTGAATATTAACAGCTATTTACTTAATAGAGATTAGATAATATTTTAACATTTTGCAACACCAAAATCAAATGATAAAATATTCTTGTATATAACAAATTATCACTCAGTAAAAAAAAAAAGTCAGTTCTCCAATTCTCGAATTATTTATTCAATTATTGAGCTAATATGTATAAGATATCCCATAGATTTCCATTATTTTAGAAATCTGCATAATTTGGAAATTGCAAAAATTTTTATTGAAATGAGCAATGTTAGAAATGTTAGCAGTATTAAGGGAAAATTCTGACTTGTACAAGGACTTAATTGTGATGTTTTCAATTCGAAGTTGAACAAGAAATATTGAAAAAAGAAGAATACTTTAAGAAATAAGAGAATATGTTGAAAAAATAATGTTTTTTTGCAGTAATAATAGCATTATATGCATCACATTACAGTAAAAATTGGTAAATTCTTTCATTACCAATTAACCGAACCAAATAATACCAAATTAACCATTAATATTAACCAAATAATAAGTCATTTACATTCTCACAATACTGACAATTCATAGTTTACTATACTTTGTGATACTGAGTTTCTCTCCCCCCTCCTCTTCATTTTTTTAAAAAAAACCTTTTAAGATCTCTTGAAAAAGTAAGTGGATCATATCTGATCTCGTATTGAAGCCTTTTAACAATTCAGATTGAAATGCTTTAATGTCTATTACAAAATTAATGTACAGACACGTAGGTGATTGATTAGTGTTATAAATTGTACACTGTAGCAAGTGTTATCTGTTATGAACATCTGTTTCTCACTCACCTGGACAATCTTAAGAAAATTCTACCTGCTTTAGGGCATATAGAAAGCACTACCTGGTGGTCAGTACAGTAACATATGGAGAAAATGTTAGTACCAGATTTCTGCTACTTGTTGTGGTGTGAAACGCATTCTATTCTACAAGTGAAAAGAACTTTCATAAGGGTAATGAGCACTGACAATGAGACGAAGAATAGTTAACGAAATGTCTTTGTCTGAAGACCATCCCTAGTATTTAGAATTGAATAAGCAATGATTAGTGTAGATTTTTTAAAGCCTTCCCCCCCCCACACACACGCGCTCCTTCACCGCTGTTCCGGATTAGAACGTATACCGACTGTAGATTGATGTATTAGATTTGGATTTTGGGAAGGTTGACTTTTCTATGTGGACGCTCCAAAATGTCGAGACAAAATTGACTCAGCGTGTGTACATAGAGATATTGTGGGGTGGCGGTTTTACTAAAAGAGACCACCGGAGTTAATAGAAACTCACAAGTACAAACCAAAAGCAATCTTCACATTAGATAAAATAGCCGGTGGTCTTCTTTCCATATCAGTGCCACCATTAAGTTATATGATTATAAATAAAGTTAAAAGTTGACTTTTTTGATGATATTTTATAAAATTAGCATGTAATGAGTCATATATAACTGTTTGGGATTGCAGACAAAATTAGCCCAAGCTCAATGTATGGCTAACTGACAATACTTTTTATCAAACTCAGGAAAACATGAGACGCCAAACAGTTCGTGGCAAGTAAGTTTCTCCCTGTAAAACCACCCAAGTAGGACTTTAATCTTACTTAAAACTGACAAGATTACATTCAGACTGCAATTATATCAATATTGATAAAACCAAAATCGGATAAGAACTTATAGAAAAAGATAATGCTGACCAACAAATTTTACCCCCGTTTGGATGCGCAGACGATGAAACTTTTGACTTAAAACGTAATTATTAAATTCATAGAATCCAAATTTTTAAGAGACTGTTATAGAGATTTATTCAAAACCACAAAACAAGCAGAAATTCCAGTTGTGAGAACTTAAACCGGAAAATGCAAATTTTGTAGGGAAAAAGAAAATGTTTATGATATTTTAACTATGCATTCAATTAAACTTTTTTTATTGTAAAATTAATTAAAAAATTATGCATAGGGAAATTATGTAAAGGAAAAAGACTGATGTCAGTAATAAATTAATGACGTACAGTTATAAATAAATCAAGAATGGCCCACGAACTTTAAATGTGAATTTCTTCTAACTAAAAATAAATTGTAAAATTTCCTATTTTATGTTGGGAATATTTCTATTCAAGTGAAAGCTATTTAAGGTAATTCGAGCTAACAGTTTATTGCAATTTCTTTTATTCTGTTAAATTAAAATCTGAAAATATATATTTAACAAAAGAAATTGCTCTTTTATATCGTTTAATTTGTCTTTGTAGTTGAAATACGTGATTTTATTGTATACATTTTTGCTGCTGCCGTTTCATTATTCTTTTAAAAATTGTAAACATTTTAAACGAAACTGTGCATAATTTAAAAAAATTGATGTATCTCAAAATTTATTTTTGATAAAAATATTTAATAAACAAATTTCCTTTTTAAGTTATTCATTTCCATTCAACTTTAATCTAATTCCTTGTTTTCTTTGCTTTTTAAAAGAGAGAAGAGAAACGATCATTTTTAGATCTATGCTTGTTCTTTTTCTTAAACATATTTTTAAAAATATGCATTTTTGAAAAGACAGCAGTCAGATTTGTTAAATGCAATTATTTTGCATCCGAAATAGATCGTAATTTGAAAAAAAAAAATTCTAAGACATAAAATTTCATTCGTTAATGAGGTTTTAAAAAACTGAAAGAACCAATTATTAAATACTTAGACACATTTGCTTTGATAATATTTTAATTTTAGTTTTATTTATTTTAACGTATAACAAACATTATTTCCTTGAAATTATTAGCTCATTCACAATTGCAAATTGTTTTGTATTTTAACTCACCAAAAGTGAAACAACTTTTGTAATATAGACAAATTTATAATTCGTTTTGGAATACACATTATTTCTTTATCTGCCTAATTCATAGTTAACGCGAACTGAAAGTTAGCCATTTTCGTAAAAGCTAGCTCCTTCTACCAGAATTTTTTTTTTTAAATTTCATACGACAAAGCTGTTTAAAATAAGGATAAATAAGAAGAAAAAAAATGTATTTGTACTTTCATGCAACTAAGACCACTTAATTTCCATAAATAAACAAAAAAGACTTTGGTTTTAAAGCTTTTTTAAGAAAGTGTGGGGATTTAAGTTAACATGGAATTCATGTAGAAAGTGAATATTTCTGTGAGCTTACATAAAATTAGTATTAAAAAAACTATGTTTTGACACCGTACATTTCTGGAAAATGTTAATTTTTTTTCTTATTTCCAACTATTCTTACAAACATTTAGGTATTCATTTTTGTTACCAGAGAGGATTAATGCAGTATTTTTGAATTCGAAGTAGTGTTGCCAATAGACAAATATTAAAAACTTTTATCATGAAACCGATACTTCCAGGATAAATAGTTTAACCGTTATCTGTTGCAAATGTCTGAAGATAGTCAAATCTAGAAAAAACATCGTGGGAAAATTAAACATATGCCGATTTCAATCCCTTAAAAAATGCAATGTTTTTCAACGATTAGTACATTCTTAGTAATAAACATGCAATTTAAAAGCTGGGATAAGCAATAGTTTAAACTTTATCTCAGTAAGATAAAAAGAAAGAATAGTTTAAAATATGCATTCGGATAGAGATAAGATTCAATTTTTATACAATGGTCTAACTAACTATTGCTCAAAAAACAAGATATTCCTTATTCCGCATAAATAAATAATACCAAGCTTTAAAATATGACTTAATAACTCCATCTACCTCAAGTTTTCAAATTTTACAGTAGAAAAAAAATTAAAATTGAAAGGAAAAAAAAACTTTGCCATTTCCCCCTGATTTTTTTCTATTATTAACAAGAAATCGAAAATTCAAACTTCGTGGGGAAAGAAAACAGAAATATTTGTTATTGTCTTCAGATATTTTAGTTTCGTTTGTGTCTTACAGAATTTTAAAAGCTGAGCTAGGTGGTTTTACTTTTAAGCTTAGCTTGGCTTAAATCAAGTAGCCATAAATAGCATTTTACTATTCACATATATATGTTATGTATGAAATATATTTCTTAAAGAAAAATTATTTTGATTAAGAAAATATTTTTCTTTAATGTATATGAGCATTAAGATGCAAACTGACGGTGTCCTGGGAGCACGTATTTTCAGTCACCTAGGCACCCCGGGTTCAGTATACAAATTTGGGCGTGACTGTTCTTCTTTGCTCGATGACGCATGAAATAGCTCAGTCACATTCTTGGTCCTAATTGGCGCTACTGAAAAAACAAGAGATGCACAGTGCCCGATGTCAATACCCGATCATTTATACTTGGATAAATTTAAAGGAATAGAAGACGTTTATAAGTATGTTATAAGTCAAGATAATGAAAAAGAAAGATATCAGATGAAACAAACCTCATGAAACATTAGAATCAAGCTAATCCTAAATCATAGAATTTATATATATACAAAAAAATGTATATATGCATATACAAATTTATTTACTTAGCAACTAGGTTAATAATGTTTTTCGATTAACTTATTCCTCTCAGCTTAGCGACACCAGGCAGTTGACTGCTCTCTGCCTTGATGGAATCCGCTACTATCTAATTTTCTCCAATACTTTCTAATCTAAATTTTCTCTGTATAATTAGTTTAGTGTAATTATATTAACGTCCCGTTGTAAAGCAACAATAAGCCTATTTTGAGATGGAAGTGGTAATTTTGACCACGGTCAGATGATGAGAACAACACATGAGCTGACACTCTGCCACTCCACACTACACCAGCTTTAGGTCTTTTGGCCAGATTGATTTTACGTGCAACAGACCCCTTCCCAAAACTATTTTTTATTGGAATCGGGTCTCGAACCTGAAACTCTCCACCTCAAGAACCGAGACCTAACCATGAGGCCAATGCGGCTCATCTGTGTTATTAGATAATATTTTTAGGAATTTGCTGCTCACTTCTCTTTTAATAATATGCTGTTCTATTCTTAATATGTAGTTAATTTTCAGTTTTACTGTTCTTAAATACACTGATAGAAAAAAAAATCCCAACACCAAGAAAAAATTATTGTACAGTAATGAAATTTTAGGAATACATTTGTCTAGGTAACATATTTAATTGATTAAAGTTTCAAGATCACAGGTCGAGCCATTGACGAGAAGAGCCATTTCAAATGTGAAATGTTGGTACATTAATAACCGGTGTAACCGCTAGAATTTTGAATGCAAGCATGCAAACGTGCATGCATTGTGTCGTACAGGTGTCGGATATCAGTTTGCGGGTGGAGTTCCATGCCTGTTGCACTTGGGCGGTCAATGCAGGGACGGTTAATGATGGTTGTGGATGACGCTGGAGTTGTCGTCCAATGATGTTCCATACGTGCTCGATTGGAGAAAGATCTGGTGATCTAGCAGCTCAAGGCAACATGACGACACTCTGTAGAGCACTTTGGGTTACAACAGTGGTATGAGGGCGAGCGTTATCTTGTTGGAAAACACCCCCTTGAATGCTGTTCATGAATGGCAGCCCAACAGGTTGTAACACTAGACTGACGTACAAATTTGCAGTCAGAGTGCTTGGGATAACCACGAGAGTTCTCCTGCTGTCATACGAAATTTCTCCCCAAACCATAACTCCAGGAGTAGGCCCTGTGTGTCTAGGCCGCAGACAGGTCACTAGCAGGCGTTCACCTGGCCTCCTTCTAACCAACAAACGGCTATCACTGCGACCAAGGCAGAACCGGCTTTCATCAGAAAACACAACAGATCTCCACTCCGTCCTCCAATGAGCTCTAGCTTGACACCACTCACGTCACAAACGGCAGTGGTTTGGTGTCAGTGGAATGCACTGTACAGGGCGTATGGCTCGGAGCTGTCTTTGAAGTAACCGATTTGTAACAGTTCGTTGTGTCACGTTCACGTTGTCAACTGCAGCTCGAATTTCAGCTGCAGACGCAGTACGATTAGCCACAGCCATACGCCGAATACGACGGTCTTCCCTCTCAGTAGTACCTCGTGGTGGCCCGGAACCTCGTCTTCTTGAGGCAGTACCTTCCCTTGACCACTGCTGCCAATACTCATGCACAGTGGATACATTGCTGCCAAGTCTTTCAGCAATATCGCGGAAAGAAAACCCACCTATTCGTAGCCCTACAACACGACTTTGTTCAAACTCAGTGAGCTGTTGATAATGGCTTCTTCGTCTTCTCAGAGGCATCCTTGACTAACATTAACCCACTACGTCAAATCTCAACTGTAAATAACGATCACGAACCTTACAGCGCTTATTTAAAGCAAACCTCATTTGCATGTTCATAGTGTCGCTACTAGCGCCACACTTACGCGCGCAGCTCGAAATTTGAATCGACGTCATCTTTGAGATGTATAAACAAGCCTACCAAATTTCGTTTACCTAGCACAGCTCCTTCCTAGTGTTGTAATTTTTTTTTCCATCAGTGTGTGTAAGAACTTTCAAAATTCTTCTTTGAAATTAAAAGTTTATCCAGCTTTTAGGAATTGACATATTTTAAGTAGAAGTAAAAAAAAGGATTTCTAATTTAAATTACCCCCTGTATTTGGCTTCATTGTATATGAAACACTATTATCTTTAACAATTCAAATGTGCTTGGATAAGCTAATTTCTTTTCAAATTCATGGGATCTTTTAAAAACAGAGACTAACTACATTAAAACAGAGCCTTAAAGAATTCTGTTTTGGACATTTCTTATTTCATTTTATATGAGATGGTATTTATTGTATGACTGAAATATTTAAACTTGTCCAAATGATTTTCGCTTTTTTTTTAAGGAATTGCTATTTTTGTGTGGTTAAAAATTCCAGTCTTAAAATTTTTGTAATGTTATGCATAGATCAGAAATATTAATGTTTGAAGAGCAACAGCTGATCAATTAATTATTGCCTGACTTATTTAATTAGATCTGCGTTCACATTTCAAATATGAGAGAAATATTCTGAATATCTCACAATTTATTTTTATTTTGTAATTTCAAATATTGGTAGAAGCTGAGAGATATATACTTGGGAAAATACCCACTCTGCAGGCTTTTACTTCTTACCAGCCTGAGAAATATATTATTCTAAAATTTAGAGTACACTAGGTCTTTATTTATTATTAATTTTGCAAAATCATGTCTCTAAACCTAGAATATACAATCATGATCTAATCTATATAAATAAAAATCAATGTTTGCCTTATGTCTCTTATGCGCTGCCGTACCATTAATCTGATTCGGATAAAACTTCGACAATGTATTGCTTGCACTTACGCTGTGGTTAAAGGTATAATACAATCATCTAAAGTATAAAAAATATTTTCAGATCTATTTAGCACATCTATTAACCATGTATTAACCACCAAACAACTCGTCAAGGAGACACAACAGATTCAGTAATGATTCTAAATGCAAGTTACACGTTAATATTTTGCAGTTATTGTATGTAAACGCTATGTAAATCGCTCTCTAAGGTAATTATTTTTATTAAAGAATGTGCGAGAAAGTTTTAGAGAAACCAATCCTATAGGTTTGAAATTTTAATTAAATATTTAATAAAATTTAATCGTTTATTGCTGTGTCTTCTGGAAATTTTATAATACAATTATAATTTTACATCATCTTAGTTTTCAAAAAATTATGTTTTTAACTATATTAAAATAATTTCAACTGTCATAAATATATTTTCTATGTTTAATCAATTTTAAAACAAAATATTTTAATCACATTTTTTTAACATTAAGCTTGAGAATTCTGAACGAATATTAAACGAATCACAAGATACAATAAATAGTTTCTTTTATTACCATTCTGAAAGAACACCAAGCTAAATAATTCTAAAAGAATGCACAAATTTAATACATAAAAATGAATATTTGTTCGCTGATTAGAATAATAAAAATAGCATAAATATTATTTATGATTCTCCTTTATCTATTACTTGATTCCAATGAATGTAAACTTTGTCGACAAGAAAATAATTATTTTTTTCGTATTATTCTTAATTAACCTCCCCGTTAGGCGCGTGACTTTTACTGACGTGTTTAGGCGCGCGGTCTACACTCGTAGACCAAATTTATTTACTGTTTAAAAGGCAACAAATAAAATTTCTTGATTTAAAACTGATTCATAATTTTCTTTTAAGTATTTTATAATTTAATAAAGTAATTTAAATAAACTTTATTACGTTATTAGCAGTTTTTACTCGTAATAAAATCTTGTTATACATTTCTGACGATTATTTTACATACAAAAGCAAAAATTAAATGAAATAAACAAAACTAAGTAAAAAAATAATTTCTTGCGATCAAAAATCAAGTAAAAGGGCAATTTTTACAAACTGCATTTGTAAATAATAAAATGAAAATATGTTTGATCATTTCACATTCTTTTGTATTTTCAGTTATTCAAACACGAGATACAACTGTCAGTCATGTGTTCTTTGCATGCAGACAGGTCGCATTTGCAGAAATCTCGCTTGAAAGCCTTATTTCTTCTCGGACATGTGTTGCGACGTCCCACATAATTTTTCCCCTTGGGATTTTCCATAAGTTGTTAAGTTTCTTTAAGACCTAAAAGGACAGTTGCACGTCTTCTTATTTCCACAGGCAGCTCTTTCAATGCTGATCTAAATTGGTATCCGTATTAACTCCCATGCAAACGATTCAATAAATTTTCGTCTTTTTGTTTTATTTTCTGAATTATTTGCCTCGTAAACAGAAAAGGCATTTATACCGGAGATGTTCAACGAATTGTAGAAAATTACCATAGGCCATCGACTGGAGTTCTTTGCAACATCATAACTTCGACACATTTGATCTACTAAGTCTACGCCTATTTTAGTTTTATTGTAAGAGGTTATTTCTGGTTTTACCTTTTCTTCCATTTCTGGATCAATTGACGCCGCGGTGCATACTTTCCAGTGGATCCTCTTCAAATTCATCCCCAGATTCTCCCCTTTCTTCTTCCCTTGACAATTCTTCAAGCTATTTCATCCACACTTTCGGGTTCCTTGAAGTTTCAACACGGCGTCTTTTACTTTGTGACACAGTTTGTTTTGAAATCAAACACACTAATGCATTAAAATAGTGAAATGTTTTAACTTTTGCGTTAGAAACCGCGAAGAAACAAAATCGACATCTGATTAAAAATGTGACGTTATTAGGCGCGTGTTCTACAAACGTAGACCAACCGAATTCTTCCGTAAATAAACTAGGCGTCTGCACTCTCTAACAAGCGAAACGACACTGGCGATGTAAAACAGTGTATTTAGAACAGCTACTGAGAAAGAAGTGTCTGCGCGCTCCATATATTAGAAATTACGTTATTTAAAAAGTACCTGGTCTACGATCGTAGACCGCGCGCCTAACGGAGGGTTAACCAAGATAATTGTATGA
>JAPMOQ010042841.1:0-19945 GCA_026543055.1 Argiope trifasciata
TTTTTTTTTGAATTTTTTGATATAGTTTTGATTAGTAAAGATCCATCAACCTGCGTCCCTACTCAGTCCTCTTGTTCTAGGTGAAATGAAAGTATTTAAGTACTTTTCATGTGAAGGTGAAGAATGGGTCTATCAATCTTTACCAGAAGTCTCCCCACTAGGGGGCAGCTGGGGGGTTGAATTTCCAGGAAATCTTTTTCTCCAAAGCAAAAGTTGATATATTTTTCCAGCCAATATTCTTTAGAAGATTGGATGTTTCAACAAGATTCTTTCCATTGTCTGAATAGACAGTGGACGGGCATCACCTTCTTGCAATAAACCAGTGAAAAGCCAAAATAAAACAGTCTGTAGACAATGATGACACCAGCTCTAAGTGCTCAGTTCAGGAAACAGCACAGGTGGCAAGTACCATCCAGCATTTCTTTTCACTCTGCGGAAATAGTGGTCCATATAGGTCGATACCTGTGATTTCAAATACAGCAGCAGCTCTGACTCTATCTTCTGGAAGAGGAATGCTTACGGTTTCTAATGGACGAGCTGAAATTTTTCTGCTTTTAATGCACTTCCTTATCACTTCTCGCACCGTCTTTCTGCTCTTAATTATCCCAAAACATTCTCTGAGGCAGGGCATCAATGCCTGAACACCTGCATGCTCTAATTCAATGCGTTTGCTCATTATTAATTTTTCAATCATCTGATGCTTACGTGGCAGCAATACTGGGAATCTAAATGTTTCTAAATTTTTCTAGATGCAACTCTAGTTTCAATTCGTAATAGACCTTCACTGTCTTTCACAGTTGGCAAATTCAACTTCTCTTCCTCAGAACAAATTTCTCTCTGTATTTCCTTAAAGACAAATTTCTCTGATGCTTTAATTTCTTCTATACCTAACTTTCCTGTTTTCCTATTATTAGGATTCTCTTTCATATTCTTACAAAATCGAATTACATAAGCACTGATTCTAAACGATTTTGTTAAAAGAAGATATTTTATGAAAGAATTCAAATCTGTTGTTTAAAGTAGTAGTTAAAAGAATAGTCCGTTTTCTATCTGACATGACTATTTCCATGTCGGGTGTTATTCCACTAGATGACCATTCTTCGAGTGGTAATCTTAACCAATTGGGTCCCTCCCACCAATGGGATTCCAATAAATCTCTAAGATTGCATCCCCTTGAGGGCAAATCCGATAAGTTAAATTTTCCTGGAATATGACGCAAAGATCCTGGATCTGTCAATTTTCGAATTTCATTGCCTCTGTTTGCTATAAACGTAGCCCAGTTGTCTTGTTTTTTTAATTCAGTATAAAGCATTCATTGAGTCTGTATAGAAGAAAGTGGGTACATTTTTTTATCTTAAGATTTTCTTTAACAGTGTAAGAGAGTCCAGTGAATTGGTACATGTAAGGGTTTCTAATCTAGGAGTTGTAATCGAATTTATGAGAGCTATCTTTCACGTAGCCTGCAGCAACTGACAGTTAACGATACCCTCACAAATGTTTCTAATATAAATTGAAGCTGCATAAGCTGACTTACTAGCATCTACGAAGACATATAGAGTAGCGCTCTCATTTAATTCAGGTAGTTTCCTTTCTATATCTTTTAATTCATTAGCCCATTTTTGAAATTTTCTTCCCAAAATATCCGGAAGCTCTGCGTCCCAATTAATTTTCTGCCTCCAACATTCCTGCAAGATTAATTTTGGAACAAGGGTGACTGAGAACGTAAAACCAAAGGGGTCAAAATTTGGCTCAACTTTGACAATACGTTTCGTTTGCTGAGTACACATTGAGTTTGCTCCTTTATCTCACAGGATATGGTATCATTGTATAAATTCCATTTAAGTCCCGAAACGATTTCCTTATATGCTGCCTCTAAGTTCAATATTGAATGCTCCTCATTACTACGGTTATGTTTCCATCTCCTTAAATCAAACTGAGCAGAAGCCACCCATTTTTATATACCTAAATGAACGAGTTTAACTCGTCGATGGAGTTCACACTCGCTACACAATTATATATGTACATAGATTCTTTTAGTTTTAAAGCTATTTCTCTTTGGGACTCGGTTACATTCTCTGAATGGTAACTAATTGTTGCGGCTAGTAAAAAAGGGCTAGCGTTTACCCCTAAAACAACACGGCAGTATGAATGCACAATAGGATTTCTTGGATCGCCTTCCTTCCACCATAAGAACCTGAGAAATTTTTTATCTGAAGGAGAAAGTTTTATTTCTAAAAATGCTCGTTGGATATCCGAAATCACTTCATATTTTCCCTGCCGAAATCTATTCAGTAACTTGGGAGCCAAATCTAAATAATTTGGCCCCTTTTCTATACAATCATTTAAGAACACTAATTTTTTTCTTTGGCTGAAGCATCGAATACCGAGCGAATTTTAGTGGGGGAATTTTCCTTGAAAACGGGTCGATACGGCAAAAAATCCTTAATCAGTTGTTCTGGTTCAACAGGTTCAATAATTTTTTCGGACACCCACTCCTTGAATATATTTTCATATTCTTGGAGATAGTTTTTCTTCTTTTTTTGTAGCGCTTTTACGTATGACTTTAACCGCCTTTCCGCAAGGTTTCTGTTACCCGATAATTCAGGATTAACCTCCAACCACAGGAGAGACACCTGATATCTGCCCTCTTTTTAATGAATGAAAAAAATGGTCTTTAACTGCTACTTCGATTTCCAACATCGTCTCAGAAATACTCGGTGCCCAGTGAGTCAAGCGACCATAGGTCACATACTTTCCCATCACTAACATGCAACGATTAAAGTACTTCATTAGTACTACAGCTTTCCCCCGTACTTCCCATTATTGTCCATCCTAAATATGTATTCATTGCAACTAATCCACTCGACAAATTTTTGACTTTCCCTGTAAAAAGTTTCCCTGCATAGTCTACACCTATCAATCCGTAGATTCCATTAACGTTGCTATCGAACAAACAGAAATTCTCATTTACAGTTAAATCACTAGGAAAAATCCCACAGCTCTTAATTTCTTGTATATGTTTTCTATTTTCCAATTTTGGAATCGGCTCAAAAATAGTTTTTTGTTCCATTACATTAAGTGCGTAACCGAAATTACTATCTACTTATTCAGATTAAGAACATATTTTTCATGCCTTTCTTCTTTCAGTAACCCTCCAAATAATCCAAACATAACAATTTCCAGTCCTATAACTTTTAATTTTTAATTTACGCTCTGTAAGATGTATAGCTACAAGAACTACCAATATCAATTATTATTCTAATTAAATGTTTCTGTGTACATCCCGTAATGTTTACAATAAGCGTTTGTAACATAACTCTTTCTTTATTAGAAGTATTGCTTAAGTATTGCTATCGGTATTTTTTGTTTCCGTATATTTCAGTATTTTTTGTTAATCTTCCCTTGAAGTTTTTCTTTTACTCAAAAACATTATAGTTACGTGCCTGCAGAAACATAAATCACATTTAACATTAGCCCTGCAAGCCGAAGAAAGATGTCTTTTTTTAAATTTTATCATTTAAACATCTAAAACAAAAGCAAGATCGCTTACAAATTTCTGTCTTCTTCTCCACATTGGATTTACAAAATAAACCAATCTGGTCCTATTCACTTTTCTTACTATGAGCAAACTCATTAATCAATGCTGAGGTGGTTGAAGGGCGCCTGTAGTCTGGATGATTCCTTCCAGTGGATGGTTTCGGTAACGAAACAGAATTGTTAATAGTTAAAAAAGTTCGTTCTCGAGCCATGAGTTGTGAACATAGGAATTCTGATAGCTCATCAATTTCGCAATTAGAAGCATCATTTTTTCCTTTATTATATTCTAAAAGTAGGTCAAAAATTTTGTTAAAATCGGAACCAAAATACTTGAATAGCTACCCTTTTTCACAGATAAACTTTCTAAAATCTGATTGTATACACTTTTCTTACTAAGAGCAGACTCATTAATCAATGCTGAGGTGGTTGAAGGGCGCCTGTAGTCTGGAGGATTCCTTCAAGTGGATGGTTTCGGTAACGAAACAGAATTGTTAATAGTTAAAAAAGTTCGTTCTCGAGACATGAGTTGTGAAGATAAGAATTCTAATAGCTCATCAATTTCGCAATTAGAAGCATCATTTTTTCCTTTATTACATTCTAAAAGTAGGTCAAAAATTTTGTTAAAATAGGAACCAAAATACTTGAATAGCTATCCTTTTCACAGATAAACTTTCTAAACTTCTAATTTTTTTTTTTTGCATATGATCAAAAAGGTTAAGGAAATTTTTCACATCATTAGAGTTTTTTAATATACTTGTTTGAAGTAATTTTTAAATGTGTACATTAATTAAAATATTTTTATCTCCAATACTTTGTTTTAAAATACCGTAAAAGAAAAAGCCTCGTTAAGGTGAAAGTACGACCTTACTCGAATACACATGACACAACCCTTTTTAGGGGGTGGTCGAATTCCTTCACACACTCATTCATCCATCCTCAAGTCAGAAGTGAGATCCAAATCAGAGACCGACTCATCCCTTATTCAGTACCCCCAGAGGTATCGTTTTGCTATGGGAACTTGAAGGACTTTACAGTTACCACATATTTAACGTGCCCCAACTGCCATTAGCCACCACGGCGGTCTTTGACTGAGTCGAGGACAGAACTTGCTACCTTTCGATTAAGAGACGGTGCTCTACCAACCAGGTAACCGCGGCCCCATAATATTCAATAGAGCGAGATATATATTTTCAGAAATTTTTCCGAAGTTGTATCATGAGGGCCGTAGTTTTCCGATAGGAACCTACCTAAAAAAATACCCTTTAGCCTTCTGATCCTATCGGTTTATAAGAAATATTATTTCAGGCAATCAGCAAGTTCGTTATTTCCGGACAATCAGGTTTGGAGATATTCCAGGAGCTGATTGAAGTATGAGACAGTCGCTGGAGTGGCGCTCTTTTATGAGATGGTGACAATCACTACCGCGGATCAGAGCCCCGCCACTGCGATATTCAAACGATTCACTCGTGATACTGAGATGAGTAGACTCAAGAAACCGGATCTCCAGTTACAGTAGACAGGACCTTTTTTGTATTTAGAACTAATCGCCTTTAGTGACCAGCTGGAATCCCTTTTTTTTATAGTAGACATGTAGACATAGATGAACGGTTCTACTTGTAAGAGAATTGAGAAAAAAAATCACGTTTTATCTAAACATATATATATAATTATAATATATGTTTATATATTTTAAAATCATTATGATTAAAAACAGTCCGCTTTTTGGTACTGTTCATTTTCGGATTCGACGAATGTGCGCATCTTCCAAGACATCCATCCGATTGTTTGTTTGTTTGTGTTTTGATTTTTTGGCGCCATCCCTGGCCAAACTGCGCCAAGCATGTGGTTTGACGTTTCGTCATATTAAAATAGATTAGCAAAAGTATAATAAATTAAAATAATAAAACCCTGAGAACATGTGTATAACAAAGAGTTTATAAAATGTGATATTTAGGGGAATAAAATATACGGAATGATTTAGAAACAGTAATTGCAATTGCAATACATAAAATAATAAATGAGGCTTAAAAATATTCATTGCGTATCAAGAAACCAACAGCCATTAAAAAGTTAAAAATATCTGGGCGGTGTTTCACACCCACCAAGTCGATCCTGTTTACAGAAGATAAATGAAAGAATTTCCGGCGATGAGAACTAAATTACGGACACTCGACCGAAATGTGCTTCACATCGTAATCAGTGCTACGTGTTGGACAAACAGGTGTCACACCGAAAAGGAGGTGACAGTGAGTAAAGCGAGAATGTCCAAAACGTCCACATGACATCTACCTCTCGAATAGGGCGGACAGGCCAGAAGCCAATTTTTGGTTTTATGGAGTTCAATTTGTTGTGGACCCGCAGGTCCCAGGCCTCCTGACATCTATATCTATACTTATAATAAAGCTCAATGTGTGTGTATGTGTGTGTGTGTGTGTTGGCGCTCTGCCGGCCAGACCGTTCGACCTACAGCTACCAAATTTGGTACATGTATACCTTAGAGGTCGAGAATGTGCACCTCCGAGCCCTTTTTTCGAATTTTTAATTAGAATTTGAATGTATTAAAATTTAAGTGAAATTTCGACGTTTTTCCGCTATAACTTCCGAAAATATTATCGCACAAACATGATTTTTACATCAATTTAAAGATTAAAAAATTAGCTTTCTAATGGTATCAGTGTTTTAATGTATAACTCAAGCTTCGATTTTTAACGAATTTTTAAAGAAATTTTTTTTTATCGTCTGACTGGATAAAATAAAAGAAAACAATGCCGGAAGTTGAAATAAAAAAAAAACCTATCATCGCAAAATAAATCTAAAGAAATGCAACTTTTAGCATGTGACTCGATAAAATAAAAAAAATATAAAACGTGATATTTTCTAAAAAAAAATGCAAAGCAAAGGTTTCTATTATTGTTTGCAATATCTAAATAATTAATTCAACAAATCTTCTTTATTTGCGGTAAACCTGATTGAATTTAGACAGGATATGCATTGAAATCCCGACTTAATGGCATATTTCTATAATCGTTTGCAATATCTGTATCATTAATTCAATATTTTTTTTCCATTATAAAATGTGATAATTTCTAAAAAAATAAATGGAAAGCCTAGGTTTCTATAATCGTTTGCAACATTTAAATTATTTATTCAATAATTTTTTTCCCTTTTTCACTTTCTTTAAAAAAATATTTAATATTTTGGCAACAGCACCGAAAAATTTTTTAGAGCACATTACTCATGGCGAACCAGCTGGTCGCCAAAGATGGCTAGTAGGGAATAAAGCGACATCCGAAGAAGGAGTGAAAGAACTGATGACAGGAGGAGATGCTTACATTTTGATTGCATGCGAAGGTTTCAAAATTGCTGACCATTCGTAAAGTTGTTAAAAAAATATTAATTCATATTACGTGCTGCAGAGCAATTTTTATTTATTGCAAGGAACCCAGATATTAAATATTGATAAAGGAATGAAAGATGTGTGCTCTAAAAAATTTGGAAATTCACTTTTTTGAAAAATAATAATAATATTTCGAGACGAAACACTTTTTTTGTCATTGAACTTTATTATTTTTGATTACATTTTGAAATTAACAACTGTAGATAATTATTTAATAATAAATGCTTTATATAACATCACGATCAATGATATTACAAAAAATATGCTTTGTGTCTTTTCTGAAAGATTTTTTTACTACCAGAATTAGCCAATTGGCGATTTTGTGTTAAAATTGTATGGCGGCCAGAAACGACGCCACACTCACATACGCGTGGTGAAAAAAAAATATGAATGAAAAAGTATCGATGACGGAGTGGGGATCAAGATCAAATTCTGGAATTGCGCTCAACCACCCAAGCGCCTCAAACACTTGAGCACCTCAAGCACTTAGAGCTGTAAAATCTTTTGAATGTGGAAGTTTCGAGATCACTAAACGAGATTTATAAATTATGCTTTTAAGAAACTGCTGGCAGCTTGTGCATTCGCCTTTTCTCAAAACATACCGAAATATATGAAGCAATTAAACCAAGTATAAAAAGAATATCTTCCAAGGGGAAAAAAGAAGGAGGGAGGGCGGGAATCTCAAGTGGCACGGTTCGCGGAGTCGGCTGGATCAGAAGGAGTTTGGCATAAATGCTAAAGAAAATAGACATAAATCTTGTATTTCTGACAAAAGTACTCTGAAGCTATCCAATGAGATAATAACTTTTGGGTAAGATGGTGTCAGCTACTTCAGGGATTCTCATTTCATTGAGATTTTTGCTAAGGTTACCATATTGGCATATTTAAGGCCGGACTCGGCGTCTTTTTCTTTTTTCAAAGTATCTTGCCTAAACAAGTTTTATTTGATTTAATGGACTTTATTTACACTAATGAATTTTGAAATTGTTTGTGTAAACAGTTCAGTAGTTCTCAGACAAGATCATTTCTCTTCGGAATAATGCTTTCTGTCCGAGCGATTCAGCGAGTCAGCGCGTCTCTGAATATCGAATTATTAAAAGCGGGAGGGAGGATATTAATCCTGTCTGATTCTGATAACATTCCTCAAAGAGCCATTGCTAACCATATGAAAATGCTAAGTAACGATTTCTTGAAAAGAAAAGAAAAAAATTTATACATTATTTAATTAACTTATGAAATAAAATTCATGCCTGTATTTTGTCAATGAAAGAAAAAATTATCTTGGCAGTTAGACAACAAATACTTGACATGAAATCACAGTTAAATAGAAAAATTATCAAAAACATTACAGAATTATTATAGAAATTTTTGAAAAATAAATTAAATTTTTTTACTAGCTATTATTTTGTCTAAAATTAATTTTATTTATGTTTAGGGAGTTAATGAAATCACTTTTCTTTTTTTGTCGGTCATTCACATGAGGACAACATCATGCTTCATTTATTATAACCAAAGTGAAAAAGAAGAAAGCATATTTTGTTTCCCATTTGAGTTGATTGACTTTGTACCGTTATTTCAATAATCCTTTTAAGAATGGAATTTCTTCGAAGGAAAACAATCGGTATTGGAATTTTAATTCTCATTTTCGCTTCAATATTGTTTATTTGCCGGGTCTAGTTTCTGGCGTCAGTGTTTCAGGGTGTATTCTGAATGAAAGAAAGCATATTCCGTATTTTTATTTTCTTAAAAATAAAGGTTCGTTCGGCTTTTCAAATCTAGCTGTTTATTTTTCTTTATTCATTTTTTGGCGTATATTAACAAAGTTTGGCACTATTTCGCCAATCTAATCTGGCAACCCTATTGCAACTAAAGAATCCCTCGTAACCGAAATGATTATTTGCAAAACCGACAGTGGAGGCGGAGCATAATAGAACCAATTTTTCGACAATGAGTGATTTTCTGGACAAAGACAATCTCTGCATGGTCACCTGGGTGATCAACAACTACGCCCAGTACGAGCAAGGAGCGGATGCCTCGATTGAGAGCCCGGAGTTCGTTGTGGAGGCCGGGGGGCTCACGAGGTGGAGGCTTGCCTTGAACTCCAAAAGATGCTACTCCGAAGACTGCATTGGCCTCTTCCTGCACAGGGTGCCTGGGACGAGGCCCGAGGGGGATCTGTTCATCAGCCTCGAGCTCTCTTTCATCTCGGAGGACGAGTCGAATCCGGGACCGGTCAAGACGCTCAGAAGGTGCATGATGGAGGGAGGAAAAATGGCCGGATCTGCGGATTTCATTACAAGAAATGATCTGCTGTCCGTTCGCAGAAACGCACTCCTGCCGAAAGGCACCTTGAACGTGCGTTGCGTTATGTGGACGGAGAACATGCAGAGCGTCCGGTACTTCGCTCGCACAGTGATGAGCGTGGGTCGGACAACATTCAGCTGTACCGTCACCAATTTATGCAGCCTCCAACCGGAGAGCACGGTTCCTCTCAAGGTGGTGTCGTCGTCCAAAGAGGTGCTGGCGACTCCCCGCCTCTCTGTGCAGAGGGAGTGCTGCCGAGACGTGGTCTGGATCGAGATGGAGCTCTCTCCCGCCTCCCTTGCGGGGAAAGGGGTGCGGCATTTGGCAGTGAGGTCGTCCGTACTGGACGAGGAGAAGCGAGAGATCCGAGGCACGGTGCAAAAGAACTGCTTCCGCCATTTGTCGCCCGTCCCGAAATATGCGCTGTCTCTGACCAGGGGAGAAATGGAGGAGAACATGGAGCTCTACTTGCCAGAAGGGATCCTCTCACTCCGATTCGAACTCTCTTACTCTATCGGCATCGCTTACCAGGACATCGAGGCGATGGACATGTCCGCCCGCACCGGGAGCCCCCCGCCGAAGAGGAGGAGGACAGACACCCTGATGGACGCCATCGGGTCTCTGGCAGGCACCCGGACCCTGAGCGACGTGGAGCTCCAAGTGTCCACCAGCACCTTCCCTGTGCACTCGGCCATCCTGGGCGCCAGGTCTCCGATGTTCGCGAGATTGGTCGCTGCAGACACGCCGGAAGAGGGAACCAGAAAAGTGGTCATCACCGACGTGGACGCGGTCACCTTGCGACGATTGCTCTTCTACATCTATAAGGACGACCCGGGACACTTGAACGCCGATAGTGCCTCCCTGCTGTACGAGGCCGCTCACAAGTACGAGGTCGAGGGTCTGGTGGCGAAGTGCTCTGGCACCCTGAAGAGGAAGCTGAGCCCCTCCAACGCGGTCGACGTGCTGCTCCTGGCTGACCGCCACGGTGACCGAGACCTGAAGCTGGCAGTGCAAGATTACCTTTTGGAGAACGAGTGCGTGTTCAGTTCAGAGTCGTGGGAGACCGTAATGGTGGATCATCCAAGACTGGCAAGCGATACGATGAGGCGTCAATATAAGAAACGGACTTAAGCAAGTAAGGCATGGACTGAAACATAATATTTTGAACTCGTGAGTTCAGCAGAATTTGGTTTAACATTGTTGGAGTTATTTGAATCTATACATGATAATATCATAATTAGTTTTTTTTTCTGCTTAGTACAGTACTAGTTCTAACTTTCAAATTAATAAAATTGTTTAAAATTAGTTGTAATAATGTTTTTGTTAGTTGTAAAAATTTATCCATTAATGCATTTAAAATGTACGGATTACTGATATTTTGAATTAATATGAGCAATTAAAATGTGAAACATTTCTTATTGCTTTCATAAATACGCTGTATAATGAGTGTCATTCAATAATGTTTTGTATGATTTCATGGTTATTATGGAGTATGAAAAATCTCGTATTCTGAATTTTTTTCTGTGTTAAGGTGATTTTTTGTGTGTCTGATGAAGATTTATTACTCAAATATGTAAAATTTTCCATGCATATCAGAATAAAAACTACTGATATATGTGTTTAAAAATATAGAAATGTCAATACGTTTTTTTTAAATAAGTAGTTTTTGCTCTTTTTGGTTATTAAATAAAAGTTGTTTTTTTAAAAAAAAAGTCCAGTTTCGTATTGTTGCTTGCTTTACTATAAAAAAAAATCTGTGTATTAGTTGATTATAAGAACTAGTTTTGTTTGTAACACATCTGAACATTCAAATTGAACAATTTTAGATTTAAAAAAAATCTTTTTCAAATAATTGTAAATAGATTTCAATGTCTTTTTCTTTATATCAATATTTTGGAGTCGGAAATCAGAATAACTTTAAAGTTACATTTTTATTACACATACATCACCTTTGTAGACCGGCGATAGTAAATAATTAAAAGTTCATAATTATAGCATGCAAGTAATAAAATTATATTACTTAAATTCAAAGCATTATGCATGCATATTATTATCATATACATATTATTATATAATTAATCATATCTGAAAACACACGTTTTTCTGTATCTTAAAATTAAAAATGGCGAACAAGAATGGTTTCATTTTTTATTGTCAAATATCTCAAAAGATGTTCAAAAACAGTCTTCTGCAAAGTTGCGTTGTTTCCCTGATTTAAAACTCACTGAAATTTGTGGTGACAAAAATTGCATTTTGTGTTTAAGAAGTGCAACAAGAAGAAACTTTTATAAAGAGGGAAATTATGCTGCTTCGTGTGATAATAAATCACTTATTTTTTCAGACTGATGCAGTTGAAAAAAAATATCTCCAAAGGGAATATGAATAAGATGTGCTAATTTTTGAGCTCTCAGCCAAAAAATGTTTCTTTTTAATATCTTTCATGGCGTAAAAAACTTATCAAATAATTCTGTTGAAATTGAATTCTTGAGAAAAATGCATAAATTAAATCTGTGATAGAAAACTAATTAAATATTTTTAAATATCAAACCTGTACGTCAAAACAAATGAAAATAAATATTTTGATCAGAATTCATTTCTTTTTTCATCATTGCAGAGTTAGTTGGGCAAGAAAAATTCAAAGAAGATGATTTTCCCACAAATCTTTGATATAATAAATAGTAATAGTTTATAAAAAAGGAAATGAAGTGTTCCACATAAATAAGGTAGCGTGTTCATCAGTCGCAATTCAGGCAGATGCATCAAACATTCTAATGGGTATTTAAGAAAGATAGTTTACTCGGGCAATGCAAAATTGGGATGAAAGTAGGGAGGAGACAACAGCCCTGCATATAAAAACCAAATAAATGAGGATGGCGTTACAGTTAAAAACCTGATAAGACTTATCATTATTCAAAAAGAGACAGTTAGAATTGAATATTTAAAAAAAAAAAAACAAGTTCATCTAATTTTTATGAAGAATTACAGTAAGAAGATTTATTTTTACAAAATCGCTTTTGAAAATTAACTAATCTTGAATCAACCTACGGTAGTGAGTGATGGTAGGGAGGACAAAGAATCAACCTGATCTCAAACGACGTTCAATTGGTGGAAATCGCAAAGATAGAGAGAATCGGAGGAAAAAATGATGCTTCTACTACGATGCTTCTACTAAAAGTTTTTTTGTCAACTAAATTTTTTTCCCACGTTGGTTACATGCGGATTTCATGATTTAGGGAAGCGTAAATTATTGAAAAAGAAAACGTAATTTAGAACCCATATTTGCAAAATTTTTAAAACCTGCAGAAAAATAAAAGTTTGAAAATGTAAGCAATTTCGTATTCTATAATTTTATGTAAGCGTGTTGTTGGAAAATTGGGAATTTTAAAGATATTCCAGAAAAACTAGGGAACCAGAAAGCATCGCCGCAGCATCAGTACTTATCTCATCACTCATTATCGCTGCAGTTTTTAAAAACATTAATTACACAGAATATAATAATTTATTTCAGTTAAGCCATTTTTATTAGATATATGTGCCAATTATAAAATTTTACAAATAATTCTAGGGCACAATTTAGATTGGATATCCTTCTTTGAAACTATGTAAAATAAAACTGAATTAATAATACAGCTATTTTAAATCGTCAAAGAAAATTTTTCCTCGTATTATTTTGTGTAGAATATAACATTTTATGCTTCTTTCATTTCATTCAAACATGTGTTTCACAATGCACTTTCGTAGCTTTTGTTTACAACATGAATTATCTAAAACTCTCAATTTAAGTTTATGTCAACGCGCTAATAAAACCTAACTCTTCGTGCATGCTAAACTTTTTTCCGCGAAAATGTTTTTGGAAAATATGATTGAAATATTACTTTTTACAAAATAATTAATTAAAAGCAGAAACAACACAAACAATAGAACAATCTTTTGTCATGAAAATACTACCTGAATAGAAAGAAACTTTTTATACGGTTTCTGGTTGGAAACGTTATCAACTGTGTGCTTATTCAAATCGCTTCGGGAACTTCGTTCGGGAGCCTTGCGCTTTGAAGTTTCAGCTGCACAGCAAGCTCATCAGATCAGAGCCGGCCTTCTCTATGAAGGGACCCTAAAATTTTACCAAAGTTAAAATAATAAATACGAACATTTGCTTATTTATTTAATGAGTGATTTTGTTTTTGCTATTAATAACTCCAGGAATATTAAAAATTTTCCATTTTTTTTAAATCTATATTTATAATAAAGCTCAATGTGTGTGTGTGTGTGTGTGTGTGTTGGCGCTCTACAGGCCAGACCGTTGGACCTACAGCTACCAAATTTGATAAATGTATACCTTGGAGGTCGGGAATGTGCACTTAGGAGCCCTTTTTTCGAATTTTTAATTAGAATTTGAATTAATTAAAATTTAAGCGAAATTTCTACGTTTTTCCGCTATAACTTCCGAAAATATTATTGCACAAACATGATTTTTATATCAATTTAAAGCTAAAAAAATTAGCTTTCTAACGGTATTAGTTTTTTTTTAAATTTATAACTACGCTTCTATTTTTAACGAATTTTTAAAAAATATTTTAACTATGTTTTTATTACGTGACTGGATTAGGTTTTTATTTACATCGTTATTATAAAACGTTACAAAGTTTATGGAACAATTTTCTAATTCGTTTTTTCTAAAGTTTTTGTGTCGGTGATTAATTTGAAAAACTTTTAAACAAATCTTCTATCTGCACAATACCAGTATCCATTACAGAACTAAAAAATAGCATCTAAATTCCTCAACCAAGTTTTTTACAATTTCATCTTCTATTGTTTCGAAATATATAATTTTTTTGTTCTTTTTCGAATTTGTTTTTCAAGAAAATTTTCTGAAATATTCAAATTACGTACTATCGATTTTATTTCGTCTACATAAGAGTTAAATTTCGTTCTTAAATTTTGCATTTCAGCTTTGCTTTTAATGACTAAATTAAAAATAAAATAGTTTATTAATGGTTAATTTTGGACAATATTGTAAACCATTCTATTAAGCATAAAATAAATATCATTTTTTTATTGAATCCAGTAGACATTTTTAGCTTCGGAGCAGCTTAATACTGTTATTTGCATCTATAAATTCTTCTAAAGCATTTAAGTGAAACCAAAACTAACATAATGGTTTAAGAATAATGTTTAAATGCTTTTGTAGAGTTTCCCATCTTTTTACAGATACGCAATATAAGCGTTGCAATATCCCAAAATAATTTTTTACTACATATATTACTAGAAGTGGCATTACAAATTAATAAATTAAAAGAGTGTGATCGACACAAAATCCATGCTGGTTTAGAGAAAGTATTCTAGGTTGTAGACCTTTATTTTTCACTCTCATGTTGCTACCGTTGTCGCATGCTTGTCCTCTACTATTCATAATATCTAAATCAAGTTTGCTTAATCTTTCTAATAGAGTTTTTGCTAGTCTTTCACCAGTCAGATCAGTTACTTCAATAAACCCAATGACTCATTTATAGTTAACCTTTTCTCTTCAAATTTTTTTTTACCTAATCATGATTGAAGTTTGTTCTTATGGAAGATATCAAAAGTGCATTCCATTTGCATACTATAAAACGTGGTGGTTTTTATATCGTGTTTAATTTTATTAAGGACTTCATTTCCTAACGCAGAAATAATTTGTTCTTGTGACTTACTTGCTAAATGACGCACATTTCTATTTCTATTATTTCTTATTTTGTTATATGATTCATTGGCACAGGATTGTATTTACTTATTAATTCGATTAAACTTAAAAAAAAAATTCCATTATTAGGCTTACCTTTTATTTCATTTGTTCTTCGAAGTGAAAGATTATTAAAGCTAAAAAGAGAGTCATGTCTACAATTCTTTGAAATAATAATTTGAGTTCTGCCTTTTCGTTACTTATATTAACTTGATTTGTTTTATCTATAATCTATACTTATGATAAAGCTCAATGCGTGTGCGTGTGTGTGTGTTGGAGCTCTACAGGCCAGACTGTTGGACCTAAAGCTACCAACTTTTGTACATGTATACCTTGGAGGTCGAGAATGTGCACCTCGGAGCCCTTTTTTCGAATTTTTAATTAGATTTTGAATGCATTAAAATTTATGCGAAATTTCGACGTTTTTCCTCTATAACTTTCGAAAATATTATCGCACAAACATGATTTTTACATCAATTTAAGAATTAAAAAATTAGCTTTTTAATGGTATCAGTGTTTTAATGTATAACTGAAGCCTCTATTTTTAACGAATTTTTAAAGAAATATTTTAAACATGTTTTTTTTGAGCACGTGACTGGATAAAATAAAAGAAAACAATGAACAGAAGTTCAAATTAAAAAAACTATCATCGTAAATCAAGTCTAAAGAAATGCAGCTTTTAGCATGTGACTGGATAAAATAAACTAAATATAAAATGTGATATTTTCTTTTAAAAATAAATATAAAGCAAAGGTTCCTATGATCGTTTGCAATTTCTAAATAATTAATTCAACAAATCTTCTTTGTTTACGGTAAACCTGATTGAATTTAGACAGGATATGCATTGAAATCGAGACTTAATGGCATATTTCTATAATCGTTTGCAATACCTGTATCATTAATTCAATAATTTTTTTCCATTATAAAATGTGATAATTTCTAAAAAAATGCATGCAAAGTCAAGGTTTCTGTAATCGTTTGCAACAGCTAAATCATTTATTTAATAATTTTTTCCCTTTTTCGCTTTCTTTAAAGAAAACATATTCAATATTTTGGCAACATTACCGAATAAAACATTTTTAATATTTTGGAAGCATGACCGATAAATTATTACAGCATTAAATTCAAAAAAATTTTCCGAATTAAGTTACCGACTCTTTACTTACTAATAATTGAATCTTTTAACTTTAACTATTTCTTAACTTTTGTACCTATTTTAAAGAAAAAATAACATATATTTCTTATCTATACCTATAATAAAGCTCAAAGTGTTTGTGTTGACGCTCTACAGGCCAGACCGTGGTAATCTACAGCTACAAAATGTGTTACATGTATACTTTGGGGGTTGGGAATGTGAACCTCTCAGCCCTTTTTTCGAATAAATTAGAATTTGAATTAAATTTAATCTTTTAGAACTTTCCGTCTCTCATCTTAAAGAAAATATTAATTTCAGGCCAATCAATGCCCGGAATTACTTCAAGGCTACTGAATATGTGATTTAATTGAAAATTTTAGAACGCATTACTCATGGCGAACCAGCTGGTCGCCAAAGGCGGCTAGTTGAACATAAATTCAGTCGTTTTAATAATTATTTCCATTGAATTGTTTTAATAATTAATAATTCTTTCCAAGCAATAAACGAATTAATATGACAACAAGCATTCATAATCTTGGATTACATTTCACAGCTTTCTCTAGTTATTATAGTCACCTTCAATCTATTACTTTTGTAATTCCCTCATCTTTTGGAAAGCATAATACAAGAACAAAATACAGATCTTGCGCCTTTAAATTTATGCTCTGTTGATCCTATTTGATGTTGTCATTTTCGCCATTACTTTCTTTTTCGGTATTCGTACAAGGACATGATTTTCCAACAAATCCACCATTTCACCCTTTTTATTGCTGGTCTGTGTACTTTGGGCGGTACTTTCTTCCCAGCTGAAGTCAACTGTAATATCTGAAGTTGAAGCCATTTCTTTGCCAGAATCTTTACTTCGTTGCCAAGAAAACTTGCGAATTCTTAAGCTTGGTTTTCCTTCTTTTATATTTTATTTCTCTTTTTTTATATTATATGATATTTTCCTTTTCTTCCACCCAGAGGGATATTACCTACGTTTGTACATCGTTACATCTAACAGTATTAAGCAGTTTGTAGAACGAATGATCAAATTTATTGTAAATCTACTTACCTTATATTAACAATATTTTGCATGCTTGCACAAGACTAATAGATGCTTTGAACTTCGTCTATATCCAAATCTGCCGACTGATAAATTTAAACTTCTTTTCATTCCAATTTTGGCCGGTGAAACAGTAATGCAATGTGCATTGCTGGGATTTGATCGGTTCATTTATCTTCATTTTACTTTTTGTTTGAGCAACGTAATATAAACAAACATATATAGATGCACGCATAAAAAATATTACTCTAGATGCAGAGAACAGTATATAACTGATGGTTTACGAGTGCTTTAGAACCCAGCCTCAGCGCTCCCGTGATCATTGCCTAATAACGCTGTCAGTCGACGCTCAGTCAACCACGTGGAATGAAATTTGTATACAGTAAAAGCGCCTTGTTCGTACTTCCACTATTTCCGAATTTAAAAAATTCATATATTCGCTGCTAAAAACTTCTGTATTCGCGGATCTCATCAGTACATACATAATCATAAAAGGATTCCAACCCAGTATCCATTAAAAATGCCGTCAAATGGACTGATAAAAAAAGTAAAAGAGATCTTATTACAACCTTGTCTAAAGTATGTTGTTAAATGATATCGCCGAGGACTGAAACCGACTTGGAGGAAATGTTAAATTCATAGCCAATTGAAGAAGAGGCTTCAACAAGCACTGGAAACGTGACATTTCATTTCAAAAATCTTAGTGAATAGCAAATGAGCTTTGCAATTTCATTATGAACGTCTGTGGAACGAAGTCTTATTTTTAAGAGGCAAATTGCAAATGCGACTGCTGCTTATCAGTCTGAATAAAAGGAGCTTTTAAAAACTGCCAAGCAAGAGAAAATGACAAAATTCTTCAAACCCAAACCATTGTCTAAGCCTTAAGATAATTAATCAAAATGTACAAAAACTTAAATTGATATATATATATATATATATATATATATAAATTTTGTCACCTAAGAACGTATCTTCAATAATCCCATATAAACGACCCTTCCGTATTTGCTGTTTCTGTATTCGCGGCATATTTATGGAACATATACCCCGCGAATAAAGAGGTTTTACTGTACTTTTAATAAGTGTAAAAGCTATTATTGTTCACAACAGTATTTTAATTCTTAATCAAAGTGGGGTTCCCTCAGCCATATTGCTCACTTTATAAGAAGGTGATAAGCCGAAGTAAAATCAGAAACCAGACACTTATTGGTCTTGCCAAAAGAGGTAAGCCATATTGCCGACTCTCCCAAGGCACTTGGAAATAAATACAGAATGACCGGACCTCCGCAAAGGAATCACTGGCAGGAACTATATATATATATATATATATATATATATATATATATATATTACCACCTGCTCGATATAGTGTTGGACTAATTTAGCCCATAATACTGTTCGCATTCTTTTTGGCATAGATTCTGTGAGATGTTGGTGTGTTTTATTGTAGTGTCGCACTAATGTGGAGATTGAATTTCGTCAGTCGCGTAACATGTCCGATAGACAAAAGTGAACACCAATGTTTTGTGGGTGCTGCTGGCTTATTAAAATACCCCAACACGCATTCCAATTTCTTCAGGTTTGATTGTACTTGATCTGTTGATCTGATGCCCCGTGTTATCTCTTCTCCCAAATTCTCAATTGGTTTGCCATCTAATGATCGTGCGGGCCACCAAATGCAGGTAAAGCTAGCGTCATGTTCTTCAAACCATCTGACTACCATGCCAGCTGTGTGACAAGGGGCAGCGTTTTGATGAAAGTATCCATCCCAAGCAGGGTGCACCATTAACTTCACAGGATATGCTCGATCTGCGAGAACAACATTCAAATACTCTTGGCCATTCAAGCGGTGTTCCACAGTGATCAGAAGACTCACGCTTTGCCGAGAAAACATCTCCCATACCATAATATCGCCATCAATAGTTTGAAGTGTTGTGGAAATGAAATTGGGGGTCCAGGCTTTCGCGCTGTTTTCGCCCTATCCAAACCCTTCCATCAGCATGGGGTGGTTAAAATAAGATTTGTCTGACCTCATGACCCTTTACCATTCGTCCTTTGTTTAACCCTTGTGCGCCTTTGGAAGCTGGGGACGCCTGCTCTTGTCCAAGGCTGACAGCAGGGGCTTCAGACAGGTCGTGAGGCCCCACAGCCGCCCATGCGATGTGATATGAGCCGCACAGTTCATTCAGAGACATTCACAGTTGCTGCTTCATCAAGATTTACAGCTGTCTGGCGTTCTGTTGCTCCTCTCTTGGAGTGGACGATTCTGGCAAGTCTCTTTTCAGCTCGAGCATTCGGCAGCTTGTAGTACCCAGCTCGACCACTAGCCTGACATTGAGACCCGGTTTTCCGCTTGGTAGTCCACTCTCTGTAATAAATGCTGCCCTCGAGCACTTCGCAAAAGCAGCCATTGTTATGATACCGACGCTTCGAGAGCCCAAAATCTTCCCCAGTTCAATATTCAGTTAAGCCACTTTGTTTGCCGCTCGCTTAACGCAATGCAATTCGATGATTCACTTAGAAGTAGATGATCTGTTCAACGGAGCACCGAACCCCTGGGATTGGGGCATGATCTCCGGTACATAACAAAAGTACGAATGGGCCTCACTTTCAGTGGCTGGTGTGATGTCTGCTAAAAAAACCGACGACTTGCAGTTAAAGGAGTACACGCCTCCTAAGACGCTATGTTGGTGGCGTAGTGGCGAGTGAGTTGAAGAAATTTAATCATTGCCTTAGATGAATGGCGTGGACTTTTCCTCTTGCATTGCAATTCTTCAACGAAGGGAGAGCCTGTGAATCTGTTAAAAA
>JAPMOQ010042843.1:0-14927 GCA_026543055.1 Argiope trifasciata
TAATTATGCCTTGAAATAACAATCTGTTGTTTACTCGTATCAAATAAAGAATTATATATTACTTCACTCATATTTTATTACTAATAGGGTGTTACTTATGAAACGAAACTACAACTGCACATATAAGTAGTAACAGGGGCAGTAACAACCTTAAAATTTGCAGGTTCCAAACTGGAAAGCAATTTTTATCAGTACTTTATTATAATAATTAAAAGCAATCTAACAGTCTAATACTACCATTTATCTTTGCAATTAAGGTAAAGATCAATGATAGTGTTTACTTCTCTACTTTCTCTTATGGTTATGCTTATGCAGTGCAGCGTATCCGTATTTCTTTATACTGTTAAATAGAATCAAGTATGCATGAAGCACATCTTCCTATCCAATTAGATTGGAGCGAAAATTGGATACATGTTTGTAATAATGATGTCAAAGCAAAGCAATTTCATTTATCCATTTTTTTAAATGATTAATCAAACTCTCATGAATAGACAGACTGACGGATAATCACTTCTTTTACAAATTATATTAAAAAATTTAATACAATTATATAATTTGATAAAATTACAGGATATATTTAACTTATCTAGTTGCTTTTGTTTTTAGGTATCATGTTCACTTATAACCGATTCTGCAAATTTTTAGTTTATATTTAAAATTTTGACCAATAGATATGTCATCAATGATCACCTGCTCTCCGTACTTTTTAAAAGAAAATTTTAGACATTATAAACTTACCTAAATTTATGTGGAATAAAATACTCTTGCATAATATTTTAAAAGTGGTGGAAATAAACGAGAGAAAAAGTTGCGGTAAAATGTCGATTATTTTAAGTTGTATTAAGATTTTAAAATCACTAGAAAAGTATGCAACAAAAATAAATTCTGGATAAATATATTTGATATGCATTTACATTGGTACAATTCATAAGGTTTTGAATTGTATATTTCATTACTTCATTTAAAAACGAAAATGTAATTATTTTTTAATAGAGAATAATGATTATAAACAATATTGAATTCTGATAAAACAGCTACGAGATGTTTTAGGGCCTGGATAATTAATATCTAAATGGCCAATTATGAGACTCTAATACATTTTTTTTACCTGTCCAACCAATTTTCTGACTAATTTTTGCTAAAAATACCCAGCAAAAGTTAAGAAAACAATTCTCCGTGCAACGATTCGCAAAATGATGTTATCAACTGTCGGGGTTTGACTAAACAGAACAGTCTTCTCATTCACTATTCTTAGAATCCCTTAGACTTTGAAGTAGAGCACAATAAACGAAAGCGATAACATTTGACTTGAATGTGCCTGTCCTACCCTTAGGGACTCTTGACCTCTTGTAAATTTGAGGGAACACAAAAACTCGTTTGCAGTGCTTCTCGTTTGAAAAACCGATGCGTTTTTGACACAGGTTTCGCATTCCTAGCTTTTCAGAAGTTTCACATGTAGAATGAAACCTTCCAGATCGAAGATGGTAATCTAATTAAAAGAAATCTCCATGAATCTCATGGCATCTACATAATTTTCAATAAAAAAAGGATCTCTTTTACAGAATTTTTTAAATAATAAATCGGACAATAATTAAATTTAATTTAACTTAACAACAAAAAAAAGAGTATCATTTAAGATATACCTGCTCTTCAAATATCCGGTTTAGTCGGTGTCAATAAATGATTAATAAAAAAATTTGAAAAAAAAATAGATTAAAGCAAAATATAATAAATAGAAAAAAAAGTTTTTTTTTTTTCATTTTTTTACTACAAAAAGCTAAAAATCTTTTTTTTATATTTTAAGCACAAAATTAATTAAATCATTCCTGATGACTGTCATAAAAAGCACAAAATATCGAATTATTTATTAATTTTTTTTACTGGAAAATGTCTCATTGATCGGCTGAACGTTTTTCAAAGAGTTCAATCCTCCTGAATTCTGATACAATTAGTTGACGAAACTGCATATCAATGATTGATAACCGATTGCTGCCCAAAGAAAGTAATTGGTCTTGAAATCCTACAGAGAATATCTGCTGGAAACCTGAAATTGTTTCAGACCAATGATATATGTAAAGACGCTGTTATTGCCATAAAATTTACTTGTTCTGTCATTTTCGGTTTCGCTTATAAGTTTAAATAGAGATGTGAATTTTCAAGCTTATTATTTCTATTACTTAGTACTGTTTATACAAAAAAAAATAAATAAAATAAAAAAAAATAAAAAGAAAAAAAAATAAAAAGAAAAAAAAATGAAATTTTTTTTACACAACAATGCACGAAAAAAAAGTATTGGGATTTTGCATAAAAATTAATAAAAAATTTGGGAGATTAAAAACAAAACAATGACTGTGAAATTCTTTTATAAGTTAGATTCTTAAGACATTTGGAATTATTTTTTGTTTATGGAATACTATGAAGTGTTAGAAATGATGCCTTCTTAAATGAATAACTTTTTTAAATCAATTTTTCATATAGAATTAAAAAGTCAATTTTTCTATAAGAATTAAGATTTAAAATGTGAAAGCAGTAGAAAAGTATTATTTAAAGTAAAATTTCGTCTGGCCACTTTTCCCTCCCCCCCCCCTTTTTTTAAGTGTGTTAAATATGAAACAAAGCAACGTTTCAAAATGCTTGCTGATTGAAAGCGGCGTGTGGATAAAAGGTTTACGGAAAATCAGCAGATGATTTGAACTTGGGAGGTCCGTCCTTTATTCGCCATTCCCCTGAGTTACTGGGCCCCTTGCCAACTTTTATGACTCGACTTCCGGGAAAAAACACTATCTGAAAAGAAGGATCAGTATCTTACGCTTAAATAGGCAATTACTAAACACACGTGAAGACCAATATGTTTTTCCCTCACCAATTTTTCTGATATTTGCAGTTTTATTTTGTTTTCGCCTTTTCAAGTTTTTGTTTGAAATAAAAAAAAAAATGTTACCAGAATAATCTTATTTTATTGTTAACCACATCTTAAATTAATAATTTTTTAAGAATGTCTTAAAAACTGCTGCAGATATATTCGATTCACAAATCTTGATTATGATTATTGTAGATTTAAATTTAAAATATAACTTAGATGACTTAGTGTAAAAAAAATTAATCAAGCTAAAATGCAAGATTTATGGAGACTATACGATTTTATGCAAAAAAGAGAGTTAATAAAGCAGTCTTAAAAAATGTATTTAAATGATAGATAGATACTTATTAATAATAGTATTTGTTGCTTGTAATATGATGCCATTGCATATATTCTAGAAGTTCCGATTGAATGTTGCCTCAAATATTTTCAAATGCTTTAAGTCACACTAGAAAGATTACTTAAAGCAAATGTCTACACATTAAAACTGGGAATTTAACCTATGAAAAAATTGTGAAAAAAGCTAAACTCCTAAGCGCTTCTACAATAAACTTGTAGAATAAAGCTGCAGAATAAGGTTATTAATGAAAAAAAATTTAAATATTTAATAAGGTCTTATTTTAATGAAGAAGCAAACATACTATTCGCAGCATTTTAGTAAATATTATAAAACAATGTGGTTAGTAAAAATTAATAAAAACGCAGAGCAAATAATTAAGATTTTTATTCATTAACGGTTATAAAATATTCTAATAATGCAATTTTTTCGGTACTATGAAATTAAATCAGCTCTATTTATTCTTAAAAATGCACACACAGACACATAAGACAACTGATAGAAGTTTTTAATAGTAGAGCAAAACATAATATCACCCCATATAAAAATTATATAAATACATACACATCTTTTGTTTGTTTATTTGTTTCAAGAATTAAATATTTACCCCTAATTTCGGGGAATAATTTTTAGAATCCAATATCATAACAATGCTTTAATTCGCTTAAATATTTTTTTTAAAAAATTCCCGAGATGGGCCGCACTTATTAACAACCCGAACCGTATCAAGAAAAAATTATATATACCTCTGGGTGGTTAAATAATCTGAGTATGGCTTTTCTAAAATTTATCTCTATTCCACAAAAGATTACTTAAAAAAATAGTACTTTAAAAAAATAAATGGGCTTTTTTAACTCTCCTTTCTTCCCAGCTGTGGGGGGTTAATCACTTAGGAGGGGGGAATGGGTTTCTAAACAATTTCGTTATCTTATCTTCCTCACTTACAACGTCATCCCCCCATTCTTTTCTCCCCAACTTTCTTATGATAGTAATCTGTTGTTTTAAGCTAAACTCTAATCCGAAAAAAGAATAATAAAAGAAAGAAAGACTTTAATTCGAAAAAAAGAGAAAATTCAAACGAAAGGTCCATTTTTCGCACAAATCGAAAATTCGACGCGAGAAGCAACACTGACATTGCTTTCGAGTGGCTGGGAATTAATAAGTGTTCCTACCGGGAGGGAAATCTGCAGAAGAGAAAGCAATATCTTGTCCAATATGTGACTCTTCAAAGAAGTAAACAATACAGCAAATGTTAAACAATGTAGGAAATGGAGAAATTCAATTGTAAAAGAAATTTCATTTCAGAGCAATGCATAGTTATATTATGTCATCCATCCTAAGAAATTAGATTTAAAACAAGCATTTTCGAATTTTTTTAAAAATAATTCACAAAGAATTTAAAAAAGCCTTTAAAAGGAATATGAAAGTTATTCTTGGGATAATCCATTCATCTAATGATTCTTTCTAATTGTATTAAAGAAATAAAATTCTTTTACTAAAATTACATCCACAAAAGTATTATTTTGTATGAGAAATATTTACACGGTAATTTTTTTTTCAAAATATATTTAACGGAAAAGAATATAAGACCTCTTGGTGATGCAACGAGTGGGAAATAATCACTTCAAGAAAATTGTCCTTTTACTTTATGAACATAAAATTAATCACTTTCAGGTTAATATACCATGAAATCACATAACAAAATCTGATAATTCTTCGTAATAAAAAAGCAGAAATGAGATAGAATTATCAAAATTGCATAAATTCAAATAAATGGAATTTCAAGTTTCATTAAAATACTGAAAAATGTATCAAAAAAAATATTTTACTCATCAAGTCGGCTATAGGAAAATATGCTGTAAGTGAAAGGGAATAAAAAGAATCTCAGATTACTGTCAACGAAAACCGCAAATGTTTAACTCCTTGAAAATGACATTGCTCTATCAAAACTGAGACGACATCTCTGAAAACCACAAGAGGGGTCAGGGGGGGGGGACGCGTAACTACCCTGAAGATTCTTCGATCGTTGGAATTCGGCTAAAGAAAAGGAGTATCGACTGATCCTGACCCTCCAGGAGGTGGATAGAAAATCCCAGAAACACAAAACAGTTTTCTTTTGTGTCTTTGAACCATCGGGGGGTGTAATCTTTGAGGGCTCCTTCCCTTAACGCTTAAAGGGAAAAAGAGAAATCTGAGAGTGGACTTACAAGTGAACGGACCCGATATTCTTGGAATTATCGGATCGTTGAATTGCATATCACTGAAATTTATCGGAAAGGTGATTTCACCCTTTCCTGTGATTCACAGGAAAGGGCGTAGTAACAATATTGACATTGACTCATTTTGCAATGCACTATAGATAATTTGTAACTGCTTGTGACGTAATGTTGTGATTGCGTTTATTGTGGTCACTGCTCGAGCCATCTATTGGTGAAATATTGAACTATAGTAAACATTTTAAAGAAATGACATATATTTTGAATTCAACCTTTTTAGAAAATGGTTTACTTCAATAAACAAATTAAGTATAAAGTTATGAAAAAACCGAATTAAAATAGTAAGCTGAAATAGATAAATTAATTCAATCACACATTACTTAAATTAGTTAATTAAGTTTTAATTAAAATTAATAAATTTAATATTCAATATTAATTAATAATTTTTAATTAATAATATGATTGAAATAACAGATATTTGGAACAGATATTTAAAAATAACAATAGCAAAATTATTTGTTATTGAAAAAACCGTGGATTATGCATCTCTACTTCTAGCTACTCTCATAAACTGAGTTTTGGGACTCCTTTTCGAAAGATAGGTTTGCGTTCTTTGGGCATTTCAAAAAACTATCAAATAATAACAAATTTAAAAAGTTTAAACTATTCTAAAAAACTATGTACTTAAAACTGTAAATATATAAGAAAATATATAACTTACGTAATTACAAAATCACACAACTAACCTAAAAAACAATTTATTCACCGTGTGTATCTGAAATAAAACAAAACCAGAAATCAATTCCACATTTCTTTTAAAATAAAGTCAAATCTATTTAATTTGAGATAGCTACAATAATACTCATTAAACCTTTAACTAAAATAAGAATCCAGTTGTCAACAATCAGAACACACGGCACAGGCGTGAATTTTCAACGCCATCTGGCGTAACGCAAATGCGTGAATTTTCTACGTCTGTTGGCAATCAGTCACAATGCAGATTAGAAATGTTTAATTTCCTTTATTCTGTTTTATTTTAAATCAAAAGTACTTCAGAATCAATCCGAAAGATCGATTAATTAACAATAATTAATTTTAAACGCATCAAATACTAAGAAAATTAGCATAATCATTTGAATCATTGAATAGTTGAAATCCTAACAAGTTTGCTCTCAATAACATGGGAAAAAAGCACCTGAAGTCCTTTTCTTACTCATTTGTCATTAGGGAAATAAAAATATTTTTGGCGGGAAAATTAGTTTTTAAGAAATTAATCACTCAATCAAACAGAATGAATAGTAGCTTGTGTCCTATTTCATGCTACACTCTATTTCTGGTCAAAATTTCGTCCAACTCCGATCAGCTGTTCTGGCTTGATTGACTAATAAACATCTATTCAAACTTTTACATTTATAATAGTAGTATCAATACATACACATACATAGAACTATTTCAAAGGGCATTTGATATTATTACCACAGATACACAATATTTTAAATGATAATTCCTTTCCTTATAGAGCTAAGCACTATGATTTTTTTATGCACCCAAAATATCTGCTTTTTTATGCAAGTCTTTAGAAAATCGTATATTTGATTTACTTAAATTCATAAATAATATCTGAAGAAATGTGATGACAGAATATTTTACTAATCATGCTACATTTAATACTTTTTTAGGAATCTTCATTTACAGCAAAATTGTATTGAAATGATACACTATATATAGAATTCTTGAATTGATCTTGTTTTTAAAAACACAGGAACATGTTTTTTTTTTCATTTTATCTCAATTATAATCTATCATTGATGAGTAAAATTTTAAATTAGTTGTCTTCTATGTGTACTAATAATAGTTCAACAAATTAATTTTTTTCACTGGGATATTTCAGTTCCTTTTGCTAACGATATTAGAATCGAAAAACTATCTTAACATGCATATGTATGTTCTGTAATCTCTCCTGGAAAGTTATTTTCCAGTTGATTATTTACTTTCACTGCAAACAGGTTCTATGAGAGTAGTAGAAAAAATTAAATGTAATCGATAATATTCAATTCATAATTTTTTTTTATTTGATTCAATTAATGTGATCCGCCTCAGATAAAAGAAATAATAGTTTTTTAAAATTAAATGTGTAATCCCACAGTTTAAAGGAAACCAAATTCTTTAATCAGTTTATTTTTTATAGCATTTCAATATAATATCGATAAATTTGCATTTTTACGACTGATTTACAAATTAATTTTAGAATAATATAACAATCCTGTAATTTTGAAAAATAAATAATCTATTGGGGAAAAAAAACCCCTCCCTCTACCTGAACTAACCTCTTCTTTGTCAACTACCAGTGCTACTTTCAATCAGTTAAGTGAAGTTTTTCTTTTCTCATCAATAGCAGAGATTTTTTTTACTTCAAAATTAAACTATTTTTTATACATCTTTTTTTCTTCATTGGTTCAATATAAACCTCAGGCCTCCTGTTTGATCGTCATCAGAATTCCATTTCATGCTCTTTTGTTCTTGGTTCAAGTTTTCCCAATTTATCACTTTAATAGATTTTTTCCTCAGCAGGTAATTCACTAAAATTTCGGCACTTTTTTTTTTCAGGCACCAAATGGTTTAACCAAAAATATCTTTTTATTGGTTTGATTTTCATCCAATTTAATTGTGTCCTGCCCATTTAATTCTCTGTAATGTTATAAATTTAACAACATCTGTCTCAAAATACTTTATAAACTTTCGATTCATTCTTCTTCTTCAATAAATATTATATTCAATTCCCTCATGTATTTCTAAAAAATTCCTCTTTCAAAGCAAGGCAGGTATTTAAAATTCCTCTTTCAAAGCAAAGCAAAAATTTAAAATTTTCAGATATTATCCAAGCTTTAATAACATTAGTGGGAGCATACCTAATCAGTTTGGTAAATAATGTACAGCGGCATTCATAGAAATAGAATTTCTCATTGATAGTACATTTTTATGTATGGAATTTAGCACTTAATAGCTGAATATCTAAGTAATATATAAATTTCAAAAGAGACCATTTTGCATTTTTTAATCGACATGTTTATTTGTGAAGAAAAAATAAAAATTGGTAAATCTGTATTCTTTTTCTCTCTCTCTCTTTTTCGTCAGGTTATAAGCTAAATTTATTTCTAACACAAACAGATCTTGTCTATATTGCATTGACTGTCAATTATAAAGAGTGATTAAATGCAAAATTAAAAAATTACAGATCTTTTAAAGTTTCTAATATTTCCTTATTAAAGTGAATTTGAAAATTTTTGTTAAGAAATAGAACTTTAGATAACCGTCTGATAATAAAACATGTCGCAGCAATCAAACATCAATGCACTAATTTTAATGCTAGAGAGACGGTGCAAGACACTTTTTATAGGTTCATTTCCTATTTTTTAAATATCTAAAATGGGCAAATATTAACTAAAAATATTACATATAAAGAAGTTTTGTTAAGAAGATATATTGTTAAGCATATGTAAAATGTTTAAAATAAAAATGTAATGTGAAATTACCGTTGCTTTTTGCTAATTTTTGTGATTTATGTTCTTAATTTTATTTATAATATCAATCGCTGTCATTGCTAGAATAACCCTACAATGAGATTTTTCTCAAAAGCCATCATGTAAAGCTGCTGATCTACAAACCTAAGATTTTGAGATAGTTTAGAATCGCAGATAATTTCCCTTTTAGTACTTGGTCATTACATTTATAAAATTGCTCCTCTTAAAATCTGATAACTCTGATAAAATCAGGGCCGAATACCCTCTCCCCCCAAATCTTAGGAAATATTTTTTTTTCTGGAAGAAATGCTGCCGTAGGGACGAAGACATTTGAGCAGTTTTTCAAACTATATTCGATTTTTTAATAACAACAAAACTTTGAACGAAACTAGTTAAATAAAAGAATTCAATAAATTACATTATTTTTATAATCCATCTTTCTTGTGACAATACACATTCATTTTTTAAAAAAAACATTATTCAATGATCTATTTATCGTCGGGATCTCGTGTAAACGCGCTATTAGGAATGCAATCCATACAATCAAGAGACTTGTTTATAAAAAATTACGATATAAGAATTTTTGTAATGTACTCTCAATACAATATACTCTAGAGTATTATATATAAATAATTCTAATATCAAAATGCAGGGCAAATTTATTGTTGAAGGATGCCAATTTGCATTAATACCCTTTATTTTTTTAAATTAAATAATTAATTTTTAAATATATTGGATCTAATATTGCGTAAAGTAGAGTTATACGACGTATAACTCTACATAATGTATAAGGACACAAAGTGATACTAAACTTCTTATTTTTGGCGAATTTGATTATTTTTACTCGGCCGAAAAAATATCCGAAAAGTTAGTCTTGCGCATAAAATCTCTTACCCCTTAAAATTTTAATTTAAGTCTGTTCTTGAGTCAGATGATCTCCCTATAGTAAGGAATAGGAATGCGAAAAAAAGTATGTGGGGGTATCTTAAAAAGCAGTAGACACCTTTGGCAGTCATGACTTATTTCTAATGGTTATATTACTCACCTTTAATCCAAAAGATCCTGAGTTCTATTCTGATACAATCTCTCCTTTCCACAAGTAGTATTGCAAGTGTTTTTTGTAATCTGGTTTTATTTAAAGAAGATTCATCCCGAAGTAATACCCGTGTAGCTTAAAAAGGGAATGTTGAAGCAACCAAAGTAAATATAATTCAGTTTCCAAGAATTTTTAATTACAGAATTAAATGTTATTAAAGATTTCACATAACTAAGAGTGATTCGATATGCATGGATTTATGTGTGATGAATATTTTCTGAACTAATCTTGCGATCAATATCAAAAAATCACAAATACCAATGATCAATACTTTTCAAACTCAAAGAGAAGAGTGATTCAAATCCTTATATAAAGTTATGCTCCAACTAAAATCAATTGTGATAAAGCCACTTTGGGCTCTATCCCAGTGAACTGAGCTGAAATAGCCAATTTATATTCTTTCATTCAATCAACTACAATGTCAACAAATCGTTATTTTCCGTTTATTCAACGAAATTTTCTGAAGTTTTGCAATTGCTCTGTACATTTTATAAAAACTGATTCGAAGATCTTCAGAAATAAAAGTACCGAATATGCGAAGCGGTTAGATATCAAAACAAATGAAAAAACTAAACCAGAGTTAATGTCCAAAGACGCTGGGAAAAGATTAAAACAGACTTACAGATATTTTATAGATTCTGCAGAATACTTTCAAATAAGACGGCAAGCAGTTGAACACTTAAATTCGTCTGGTGAATCACCATATCCCCATAAATTTTTTGTGACGATTACAGTGAAAGATTTTATTAAACAATACAATGATCTTGAAATAGGGCAGATATTGAAGGATAATATTTGGTCTGTAGCTGGAAGAGTTGTATCTAAAAGAAAGTTGAGTTCTAAATTAATATTTTATGACCTTAAGCAGGAAGGGGTAAAAATACAAATTGTTGCTGATGCCTCTTATTTTTTATCACCGCAAGAGTTTGTGGATATAAATCGAAAAATAAGAAGAGGTGACATTATTGGTTGCAAAGGCTATCCTTATAAGTCCAATACAGGCGAATTAAGTCTAAAACCAATGAATATTCAAACATTAGCTCCTTGCCTTTACTTATTTCCTCACCCTTATTTTGGTTTAAAAGATATCCATGAAAAATTTTATAAGAGATATTTGGATTTAATTGTAAATGATTCTGTTCATCATCAGTTTATTACTCGTAGTGAAATTATAAAATATATTCGAAATTTTTTTCTCCACCTAAATTTTATTGAAGTGGAAACTCCATACCTGAATATGATTTCTAATGATGCCTGTAACAGACACTTCAGAACTTATCACAATAAATTGGACCTCAATTTAAATTTAAGAATGTCTTCAGGATTATATCTCAAAGAATTAATTGTAGGGGATTTTAGTAAGATATTTGAAATAGGTCACTTTTTTAAAAATGAGCCTCTGAATAAAACTCTGAGTCCTGAGTTCACAGCCTGTGAATTTTATATGGTCCACAAAAATTACGATTATTTGTTGAAATTTACTGAATCACTTATTTCTGAGATGGTAAAATCATTGAATGGATCATATGAGATTAAATACCATTTAGATGGTCTTACTGATAAAGAATGTAAAATTGATTTCACGCCTCCTTTTAAGAGAGTAAAAATGTGGCCTTATCTAGAATCTGCAATAAAAATGAAATTACCTGACCTTGTTTCTCTAAGCTCTTTGGAATCAAACAAAAGACTTCTTGATGTGTGTGCCAAACATAAAATAGGATGTTCTGCACCACAAACCACTTCAAAATTGCTGAACAAACTTGTTAAACATTTCATTGAAAAAATTACTATAAATCCAACCTTTGTGTGCGACTATCCAATAATAATGAGCCTTTTTGCTAAACAGCATCCTGACATGTGTGGACTTAGTGAAAGATTTGAACTCTTTATTAAAGGAATGAAAGTTGCTAATGGCTATACAGTTTTAAATGATCCCATTGAACAGAAACAAAGGTTTCAAAATTTTGTAAAAGACAGGACCTCTAGAGATAACGGAATTTCAATGACTGATGAAACATATTTTGCTGCACTTGAGCATGGGCTCCCCCCAACTGTTGGCGGAAGAATTGGCATTGATAGACTTGTGATGATTTTGACTAACAGCAGTGATATTAGTGAAATCGTGTGGTTTCCCTTAGTTCCATCAAAACAGAAAAGTGAAAGCTCCTGAATTTGATAATTATATATTGAAAACTAAAATTTAAATACTCATTGTTGGTTGTTATAAAAGGGAAAATAATTTAAGTAGAGAAACTTAAATTTAATCATTAATCTGAAAAAAAAAAAAAAAAAGAAACTGTAACCTTAATGAAGAAATTCAGCCCTATGAGATCTGTCTATACTAACTTCTTTCTGCATGCAGAAAAGTTCCTTCAAGCATAATTAGAAACTGAGTGATACAATAAAGTACTTAGAAACACACACAAGGCTTATATTATGTGAAAAAGTAAGTTACAACATTAGAAATGTAAATGAATAAAAACAATATATTTTTTATCGTATAGAACTCTGGTATGTGTTTCATTTTAGTAAAAACTCTCAGCAAATTATGCACTTGCTAAATATTATATCTCTGTTTTTACTGTTGGTAATTTGTAGTTATAATTCAATTGTAGTTTAGAATTTATAAAATATTATATATATGTGTGTGTGTTGTTATGATAATTTTTGGTTAACAGAAATTTATTGTAAAACCAATTGTTATACTTGATTCTATATTTTGTTATTGTAGTATTAAGTAGGTCTGAGATATAATTTTTGAATAGATATTATTTATTTTTGCATAATTTTTTTAAGAATATTAAAGTTATTACAGAACTATGCATATAAAGCCTGTACATAATACTTCAAGCACAATATTCATATGTAATGAGATTGGAATAATAAAATTAAATTTTAGCATAGATAGTTGCTGCATGCAACTTAAAAATATTTAAAAAGAATTTCAAAAATTTTGGAATTTTAGTATCTCTCTTTAAATTTGTAATTAACTGATTGTTTATGTATTTGTTTAAATCTTGTATTACAAGCCATGACAAATTCAAATAAAATTTAGTACATATGTTTCTTAGAATCTTGAAAGTTTTAATTGTTTTATTACAAAACTACTATGTAATAAAGGGGGAATAAAATAAAGGTTAAAAAAAGATTTTTTTTAATATTTGGAATTTATCAAGATACAAGCATTATTTTTACATTGTATAAATTAAAAAAAAAAAGGCTTAATAAAACAAATTCCATTTTTAAAAGCTATATATTTAATTTCAACCGTTTCTACTTTATCATATGTAGTATAGAGAAAGTACAGTAATCTTCAAAAAATTTGGACTTGTGATTTTCTCCATATTTTAGACCTCTTTGAGTTCAATAAATACATTTTTTAGAAAATGTCAATCTGTGTATATGAAGGAAAGATCAATAAAAATCCTTTGAACCAGATAGATAAAGTCTGTACAAGATCTTTACACCAGATTTTCATATTTCTATCAAATTTAGAATAAAATCTCTTCTGCTGAAGTTCGTCTGTCCAAATAAAAGTTAACATGATAATTAAGAAACAATGAGAGCCTAAATATATAAAATTTGGTACACAAATTTAACTTTTATGGTGTAAAAACTTGTTAAAATTTGAACTAGATACAACTAGGGGGTTGGCTGTCTATCTTATTTTCAGAAGCATATAAAAGTGAAAATTCAAAATTACAATGGCTTAAATATATCATATTTAATATATGATTTTGTGACCTTAAAAGCAAATTTGTGTTTCAATTGACTTGAGAAAAACTGTCTAATATACAAATCTGTCTAATATTCAAGGGATTAATTGTCATATAACTTTCCAAGAATGACACAACAGATTCAGTAAAAATGTTAAATTCACTCTAAAAGTTGATGTAACTATTGTATGCCAATGCTATGTAAGGCATTTTCTGGCATTACAAGTTTATTAGAGATTATGCATGACAGTTTTGACGAGACCTCTTCTGCTGATTTCCAAATTAATATGATCACAATGTATACCAATTCTTTTTTTTTTTCTTTTTCTAAAATATTAAATCTGTATCGTTTATTAATATCTATTACTTGCTTGCTGTTGCTAATGATATTATTTTGTTCAGACAATTTCATTTTTGCTTTTTAATATATGAACAAAATAATTTATCTTGAATGCTGTCTTTTAAAATTGATAATTTCTTTTAGACTTGTATTTACTCATTTTAATTTTGCAATACATGGATTCTCCTTACCTTTCACTTATGATTTTTATCTTACCAGAGCTCAAAATCCAAATCCTGGATTTTGAATATTTGAGTAATATTTAAGAAAATTTTTGTATCTTGTCTTCTAAAATGCTATGAGTATGAATATAAATTACATGATCTACATGAACCTAACTATCTATTAATCTACAACCTATATATATATATATATATATATATATATATAGAGAGAGAGAGAGAGAGAGAGATTTTACAGATGATGTTCATAAAGAAGACAAATTTCTAATTTATTTCAATTTATTTTCACCTAGGAAGACATGATTTGTATGCAAGGAGATAAACATCTGTTTGCATTGTAGCTCAAGAGCAAAGTAAGATAAGTTTTTTTTTCTTAATAATTTTATTATGTCATTCTGATTCTTTGGCACATATTAATTTATTAACTATGTTGTGGGACAAGATTTATAAAAAGAATCTTATGTATCATTGAAAGAAATGCATGTTTCATTCTTTTTTAGAGTGTGAGAAGTCCATATTCAGTAGTTTTTTGAGTTCTTGTTAGAAATAATTGAATTTAAAATGATTTAATTTCAATAAGGAAATATGGTAAAATTTTAGTATTAAGTAACATGAGATAATTTAAAATAAAAATTAATGAGTTATTTAAGAGTAAAAAT
>JAPMOQ010042861.1:4927-31734 GCA_026543055.1 Argiope trifasciata
ACATTAGGATTTTATTCAATGCGCTCAATGTTATACATAAGACATTAAGATATTTTTTTGAGCTCAGAGGTCTTAATAATATAAAAATACATTGAAACGTTTATAGAAAACATAACTTTCTGATTGCTTCTTAAAAAGTAATCATTTGAATAAAAGGATTTGAATTTAATGTTGTAAAAATTAAGATTGGATTATTTGTATTTGGTTTCAGGAAAGCGAAGGTTAAAGCAGGTTAAGGTTAGCAAGAGACTGAAAATTAACCATAAGAATACGTGAAAAATTAATAATGTTTCTTATTTAAAGTTAGGAAAGTACTGAAAATTAACTATAAAAAATATGTGAAAAGTTAATAAATTATTTTTATAATATTTAAAGTTAAAAAAGTTAGCAAGGTACTGAGTATTAACCATAATAATGTGTGAAAAATTAATAAAGGTTTATTATTTAGGGTTAGCAAGGGAATGAAAATTAATCATAAAAATATGTGAAAAATTAAAAATATTTTTTATCTAAGATTAGCAAGATACTGAAAATTAACCATTAAAAATATGTGAAAAATTGACAAATGCATTTTATTTAAGATTAGTAAAGCACTGAAAATTAACCATTAAATATATGTGAAAAATTAATTAGTACTTTTTATTTAAGGTTAGCAAGGTACTAAAAATTAACTATAGAAATATGTGAAAATTAATAAATATTTTTTATCCAACGTTAACAATTACTTTTTATTTAAGGTTAAAAAGATAAAATTAACGAGGTCACGGTGACCTGGTGGGAAGCTCTCTAAACCGGGGTGTTGCAAGTTACAGCCACGATTATACCTAAAAATCACCGTGTAAGCGGCTTTAGTGCACGTTAAATCTGTAAGGGCCAAACATCCTCCCACTAGTGTGGTGTGGAAGTTTGGAGATCTGATCGCGGTTCCAAATGAAGAGGTCCGACCCAAATACAGCCCGAGCGTTGCTTCAAAACGGGACGTTAATATGACTAAACTAAACTGAAAATCAACCGTAAAAATATGTGAAAAATTATTAATTACTTTTTATGGAAGATTAGCAAAATACTGAAAATCAACCATTAAATTTTCGAAAAATTAATGAACACTTTTTATTTAAGGTTAGAAGGTACTGAAAATTAACAATAAAAATGTGTGAAAAATCTATACATACTCTTTATTTTTTTAAAAAATAGTAACATTAAAGTTTTCATAAATATACAGGAAGTTGAAATTTACTACGAATGGAAAAAGTGAAGATAACCACCAGAATTTTGTATTATTTAATTAAGCATTTATCAGGAAGAATTTATAAAAATGAAGCAATTGAATTGGATAATTAGGAAATAAAAAGTATCAGATTCGAAAACTATTTAATGAATCCAAATACCGAGGTAGTGTAGGTTCATCCATAACATCGTTCTAAGAGGAAAACTATTTTTCTATAACATTTTTCTAAGACGCCAATTATTTTTCCATATTTCTAAGAGGTCAAAATGTATAACACAAAATATGCAAAATTATACCGATAAGAATATTTTTTATAACAAGTAATGCCAGATATAATTCTAAACTTAAACGAAAGCTTCTTATCAACTATATAAGTCATTATGTAACCTCTCTTTATTTCTAATAACGTGTTTTGCTTTAAACCATTTCTTCACCCTTTCTTAGAAGCAAGGCCAGGTCTTTTTGAGTTTAGTTTAGTTATACTAACGTCCTATTTTGAAGTAACACTAGGAATATTTTGGAATACACCTCGTCCTTTTGAATCTCGATCAGATAACGACACCCCACCTGGCACCCCCCTCTCCAAACTTCAACACCAGAGGGAGGACATTTGGCAAGACTGACTTATCTTGCAAGAAACCCCCTCACACGACGGTTCTTCGGTGGAACCGAGTCTCGGGGCTGCAATCCTCCGGTTCTGAAACGGAGACATTACCACCAGGCCAACGAGGCCCAAAGCCTTTGTACGACCAATAAGCATGTTTATCATGAACCTATACATGTTATAATATATATCGAGCATGGAAAATTGGCATTAAACCTTTCAGTTAATTCTCCCACTCGAAAGCTGGGATTCGGGTGATTGTCCCAAAATACGTATGAATGTATGAAACATTTATGGGCTTTACTTAGCAAATCGCATTACAAGATAGCCTCGAACCCGTCCTCAGGCGATGATACCAAAATGCTCCATACGAGATTACCGCTCGACAACACGCATGTGAATGCAAATCACGACGAACCCGATTGAACGCCCGGATTCTGTCAGAATCGGCCCTTTCTCTTAAGCCCCGCCCCCCGCTATTATCAGGGCCCCAAGTCCTCTTCACGATAGGGACGTACAGACGAATTTATCACCCTTTGACTATCCCACATCCGAATCTGACCTTGGAACCATTTCCTGTTCGCATATCAAAACGCCCCTCGATTCTCCTACCTGAGGGGGTGCAGATAAGGGAAAGGAAGGGTTTGGGGGTGGTCGAAATGGGGGATGGACGACAAGAGGACTTACTATGTTATTGAACTATCTTGTCAGCACCATACATTTAATTAGTTTGTAGAAGGATTTGGTTTGCACTGTGTTGTTTAATATGAGGCTCAGCTGTTTGCAAGGGATGTATTGGCTGCTCCAAGTGTTTGCCGGTAATGTTTGGGCAGCAAACAATTCAGCTGCCTTGCGGTCGGCTGCTGCTTTGTTTAAATGAGATTTAAGGCTGACATTCACCGCAGCAGGTGGAACGTGTGTTTTTTCAATTTGTTATCATTATTCTCTTGACAATCAGTTTTCTCATTATCTCCTTTTGTGTTTATTTTAGTTCAGGAGTGAATGCGGATAATAATTTCATTTGGTAGAATTAATGGAATTGGAAGGAATGGAAAATATGAGATGAAAATTACTTTATTCTTTATTCAACATTTTGTTTAGATCAGATAATTTTCATAGTCTTATAAAGCACAACAAAATGCATAATTGATAAATTTCCTTTCTCAAAATTATTTTAACAAGTAAAATAGTATGAAATTAAATATGAATTTTGAATTAAATTTTTTAAAAAAATATCATACACTGAATTATTAGTTATATTATTTTTACATTTATTAAACTTTTTTTTGTTCAGATGACATAGTTTTCATAATTCAATAAAGCACAATAGAATTCACTATTGATCAATTTCTCTGTGCAAAATCATTTTAACAACCAAAATATTTTGAAATTAAATATAAACTTTAAAATAAATATCATACACTAAATTTTTTAATTTACGTTTTTAACATACAATAGTAATTTTATAGCACAAACCTAATAATATAAGGAAAACATTTCGTTTTTAATTTTTATGTGTTTATATCTGTATGTAAAGTACATTTATATCAAATTATAAACTACTAACATTTTACCTAATAAATTTTGTTAGCAATTATTTATTATATCAGTTATTTGTTTTTGCTTATAATTAGTTTTTATCGTTTTTAGATTTTTTGAATATTTAAATACTTTTAAAAATTTGACTGCAAAATATTAAAAAAACTTCATTGTTATCAGTATTCGGATTAATATAGTTTTCGTTATTGTAGTTATTCGGATTAATATAGTATTTATTGCAGAGCAATTTCTATGAAAAAGTAAGTTTTTTTTATACCGTCAAAGCTTGAAAGTTTTTTTTTTTTTAATTTCATCCCATTAGAGAGCTTTGAACAACAAGTTGATGTTTCATAGCTTTGGACACTACTTATATTGTGTTTAGTTTTATTAATGTCCCAATGTAAAGCAACTCAAGGACTATTTTTACGGACCTCGCCATTTTGATAACGCGAATGCCACGGTCAGATAACGAGAACAACACCAGAGTTAGCATCCCCCTCTCCATGCTAGACGGAAGATGTTTGGCCCCGTCGGATTTAACGTGCAAGAGACCTCCTCACATGACGGTTCATCGATGGAATCGAGTCTTGAGCCTGAAATCCTCCAGTTCCGAAGCCAAGATCTTACCACCAGGTCACCGTGGTCCCTGGGCACCAATTAAATTAAAAAGGAAAAAAGAAACAAACTATTATTTAATGGCAATTGAAAAGAAATTTGTACGAAATTAACTCTCACTTATCTGATTTTAAAAGTTTTATATTACATTTGTGAAGTTGCATGTGCTAGTATGATGTGCATATTTAGGTGGAGCAACAATAAAAAAAACCCTAAACTTTTTGTTTTTGTTTTTAATGTGAAAATGTTATCAAATAATGAATTGAGACTAAAGTTCAATCGAATAAAAATTTCTAATGAATGCATAAAGCTCTAATACCTGAACTTCGAGGCAGGATGCAATAAATAGACATTTTCATCAAGTACAACATGAAAACTGTTTCATGATCCATTCAGGCATTGGTATGAAATTCGAACATCGAGAAAGAATATTTCGAAAGTTGCCTTAGTGTGCCTCTGAGTAACTGATTTAGGTGCAACGTCACTCAAGTCCAGCAGAAAAGAGTTGAATCACAAGGTTTCGTTTGAAACAAATCCACTTTCTCCGTTGTTGAAAAATTGAATTTTAGGTAACTTGAAACTCATGATTGATTTCCGTTTAAGAATGACTGCTTCACATCTACAATTTGTCTTATTTTCTCTGATGTCAATGTTTCCAGTTTTAAAATCTTACGATTGCTATTATATTTTGAAAACGGAAAAAAAATAAATTTCGTTTTTTGATACAAAATTAGTAGTTATAAACAATTTGTCAGACAGCAGCGAATTATTTCAACGGCTTTAAAAACTTGACACAAGAATTTACTTATCTTCCTAATCAAATGACGAATTTGACAGCTTCCTAATTGGAAAATGAAAACCTGCTAATATCTCTTAACTTAAGGTTTCAAGTATTAATTTTGTCGAAGAGTAGCATTACAGTTCATTTTAAAATGATTGCAAAATTTATGCGGAACAGACAGACAAGACACTGACTTAATATAAATAGTTGTCCTGTTTTGATACATGTATATAGTATAAAGTCATGAAATAATTGAACAGTTACGCATTATTATATTAGTTTTAAATTGATTGCAAATTTTTTATTAAATAGTTAAGAAAGAAAATTAAAAGAAGCGTTTTAAAAAGATTAAAAATATACTACTGCATAAGAATATAATGGAATTGTTTTTTAAAAAATGAAGCTTTATTAGATAAAAAAAAGTGGAAAGATGAAATGACATTAGTCGGCATATCGCGATAATATAAAGTCGCTTTTATTTTTAGTGTTTACTTCAAAGGCACATAAATCAAAACCACAATGTTTACTTGCTCAGCAGTAGTGTTCGCCTGTAAACAAATGCAAACTACTTCTGAGATAGAATCTACAATGAGTAAAAAGAGCAGAAAATGAGAAAAAAAGTAAAATCCATTCTACTCATAATGCGAGCAATAGCAGAATTTAATGATTTCATTTTAATTCAAACATATTAAAATGAAAAATAAACAACCTGTAACTTAACAAATTGTATATTATATACATACATAAAATAATTTCTTAATTTTTAGCTACTTAAAAGAAGAATTACTTTTCATTTAATCATCTACCCAGAATAGCAAAAGCAAAATTAAATATCTGAAATAAAAAGAAGATTTTTTTTTCTCATTCAGGTTAAAATGTAAATAGTAAAGGCAGCTATTTTAATTTTAATTTCAAAATAACTCTAAAAAGAATCGGAAATAAATAAATATATGTTTGAAAAACTTGTTTTATATTGATATCTCATTAAAATGCTTGTACGAAATATCGCAAAAAGAATTTCCTTTTAATAAAATTAGACCATTATAATTCTGAAATTTTATTCAAAAGAAAACAAAAATTAAGACGAGCAATTTCATCAATACTTTTGAACCTAAAAATTGTAAGTTTGTTTCCAATAAAAGAACCTATTTTCCTCCTGCTAACTATTCGTTATTGCGTCAAACAATAATCGTGTCAGATTTCTCTGGAACACAAATTGACTTCGATCAGATTTGGCAGAGATAGTTAGAATGTTTAGTTATGAAATCATTTCAATTCGAAGAATTTCTTCAATAGTAAGAACTGTAGAATGCATTAGGAATACGTAATAAAGAAGTGTTCTGTATCCATCTCGAAAAAGGAGAAAAGACAAGCGATCCCCAGACACATGACATTGTCTGCAACTCAAGATTGACTTCGATCGGGTTCTGCAGATATAGTTAGAATCTTTATTTATGAAATCATTTCGATTCGGAGAATTTAGTCAATAGTAAGAACTATAGTATGCATTAGAAAATCGTAATAAAGAAGTGTTCTGTATCTATCTCGAAGAAGAATAAAAAGATAAGCGATCCCCAGACACATGAAGAGAGTCTGGAGACTGAGAAAGAAATTCAAGTCATACAGACTAACACAGCATAGCGCGAACAAAACTAAATTTGCTTCTAAGTCAAGTCATGCCGTAACTTAGTAGCAGCAGTCTACTCGTAGTGAGGACATGATGTCTGGATATTCGAAAAATTAGAGCATATTTTGATGTGTATTTCTTAACGGCATTCTTAGTATAGGTTGCATCACCAATAGCAATCAAATTTGGGTAGAATATATTTTTAAAGGTGAGAAAATTTTTTAATTTTAATTTTGAATTATCAAAGATTAAGGGAAGTTTGGCATTTTTTTGTTTCAGTTAAACAAATATTACATCACGAAAAAAAATTTCAATTCTGTTGGCTAAATGTTGTAATATTTCATTAAAAGTACGGAAATGAACTTTTTATAAAACATTTTCCTTGAGCTCAAGAAAAGAGGTTGCTTTCAAAAAGCTAAAATTTTGATTTGGTTTTAAGAAGGGAAATTAAAAATTTCAACTATATTTACTATACTTTAAAACTGCTGCAAAACATTTGAAGGATGATATAATGTTCATGTTATATTTTATATGAAAATGCACCATAATCCTTGATTTTTTTTTAGATTTCATCAAATTTCTATAGTTATTTGAAAACTTCACAACATTTATTATAATTTTAATAAAAAGTGAAAGACAATATGATAAAGATAATTTATTTCATAAGCAAACTGTTTATAATTAATTTTTTTACACTGATGGGAAAAAAAATTCCAACACTAGGAAGGAGCTATGCTAGATAAACGAAATTTGGTAGGTGTGTTGATACATCTGGAAGTTGACGTCGATTCAAATTTCGAGCTACATGCGTAAGTGTGGCGCTAGTAGCGACACTATGAACATGCAAATGAGGTTTGCTTTAAATAAGCACTATAAGGTTCGTGATCGTTATTTACAGTTGAGATTTGACGTAGTGGGTTAATGTTAGTCAAGGATGCCTCTCAGAAGACGAAGAAGCCATTATCAACAGCTCACTGATTTTGAACAAGGTCGTGTTGTAGGGCTACGAGAAGGTGGGTTTTCTTTCCTCGATATTGCTGAAAGACTTGGCAGGAATGTATCCACTGTGCATGAGTATTGGCGGCAGTAGTCAAGGGAAGGTACTGCCTCAAGAAGACCAGGTTCCGGGTGACCACGTGGTACAACTGAGAGGGAAGACCGTCGTATTCGGCGTATGGCTGTGGCTAATCGTACTGCGTCTGCAGCTGAAATTCGAGCTGCGGTTGGCACCACAGTGACACAACGAACTGTTACAAATCGGTTACTTCAAGGACAGATGCGAGCCAGACGCCCTGTACAGTGCATTCCACTGACTCCAAACCACTGCCGTTTGCGACGTGAGTGGTGTCAAGCTAGAGCTCATTGGAGGACGGAGTGGAGATCTGTTGTGTTTCCTGATGAAAGCAGGTTCTGCCTTGGTCTCAGTGATAGCCGTTTGTTGGTTAGAAGGAGGCCAGGTGAACACCTGCTAGTGACCTGACTGCGGCCTAGACACACAGGGCCTACTCCTGGAGTTATGGTTTGGGGAGCAACTTCGTATGACAGCAGGAACACTCTCGTGCTTATCCCACGCACCCTGACTACAAATTTGTATGTCAGTCTAGTGATACAACCTGGTGTGCTGCCATTCATGAACAGCATTCAAGGGGGTGTTTTCCAACAGGATAACGCTCGCCCTCATATCGCTGTTGTAACCCAACGAGCTCTACAGATTGTCGACATGTTGCCTTGGCCTGCTAGATCACCAGATCTTTCTCCAATCGAGCAAGTACGGGGCATCATTGGACGACAACTCCAGCGTCATCCACAACCAGCATTAACCGTCCCTGCATTGACCGCCCATGTGCAACAGACATGGAACTTCATCCCACAAACTGATATCCGACACCTGTACGACACAATGCATGCACGTTTGCATGCTTGCATTATAAATTCTGGCGGTTACACCGGTTACTAATGTACCAACATTTCACATTTGAAATGGCTCTTCTTGCCAATGGCTCTACCTGTGATCTTGAAACTTTAATCAATTAAATATGTTACCTAGACAAATGTATACCTAAAATCTCATTACCGTACAATAATTTTTTCTTGGTGTTGGGATTTTTTTTTTCCATTAGTGTATTTATGTTGAGCATAGTTTACATTAATTATCGATTTTAGTTTTTAGTTGTTAAAACTGAAATAAAAATAAGATTAATTTATTACTTATTGGAATTTAATATAATGTTGTATTAAGGATTTTGAGGGTACATACAATAAACTAAACAAAATGATACGTAATGAAATTTTTTAACTTATAATTAAATAATATTCTTCGATATTTTTTTAGAAATTTGCAACTCATTAAACTAACAAAGCAGTTTGTAAATCAGTGGATAAATTAATTAAAACAATTATTTATTCATTGTGTGAATTGAGCTTTTTTTTTATATTCCATAAATATGCATGAAACAAAGTTTATTAAAATTTTTATCAAGAGCGTTTTTGCTGATCTATCACGAAGGACGTTAAAGCTATATAGAGACTGTTCGTAAATATTGCATCTAGCGGCTCAATGCTCGAAATTTATCAATTTTTGAAATTTCTATTTCTTTAGAGAAACTCTAGCTTTCAGGGAACTCAAGAGAATGAAGAGCTCTAAATTTCGTTTTTTAATTTTTAAATTCACTGACGTAGGTGACAGCAAATATTTACCTGTGAAATCCTTTTCCTGCGTGACATTAGATGTTTCTTATTTTTTTTTTTTTTTTTCAAAATAAGCCATGAATATTGACTTACTAAAGATTGCACAGTTTAGATTTACTTGTTCAAATAAACTTGCTTGGTGTTTAGCCCCAAATGATGAACTGAAAATCAAATTAAAATCTGTGGACATTAATCATTATACAAAGCAACAAAGTCGGATTTTCTTTTGTTTCACCTGAATGCTCAGAATTCTTTTTACATGCGTAAATTCTTTCATTTTTCAGTTTAGTTTAGTTATATTAACGTCCCGTTTTGAAACAACACTAGGACTATTTTGGGACGGACCTCGTCATTTTGAATCCCTCTCAGATGATGATGATGACACTTGAGCTGGAACACCGTCTCCAAACTTCCACACCTTACACGCGGGAGGACGTTTAGCCCCGACGGATTTAACGTGCACCTGACCCACTTATATGGCGGTTCTTCGGTGTAAATTCATCCGTATCATAAGTAAAAGATAACTTATGTTGCTTATTCGAGAAAAGAATTTTTTCAAATGCTTCATACTAATGCTGTGTTATAATCACAGTCGTATTTATCACATACGAATTATTATGTAAGTATTACACAACAAATCTTATAAATTATAAGGAAAAGTGTATGTGTCTGTTGATGCTTTACATACTAAGTCGTTTGACCAAGAAATATTAAAACTGCATTAAATATGAATTTAATATAATTAAAATGTGAAGAAATGTATTGAAATATTGAGTGCAAATTAAAAGTCTATGAATCAAATAATCGGTTTTGGCTTCATAAAAGTAGGATATATTTCACCAGTTCCTGAGAAACCTGAGGTGTGTTCAAAAAACTGAAAAGAACGTTACATTTAAAAATATAAGCAACAGAAGCCCTTATGGATAAACAATTTAAGTGCAGGTATTTAAAAAAATATATTTTAGAATTTCTAGCATTCAAGAAAACCTTTTTTCAATCGCATTCGCAAGATTTTTTTGTACTATAAGAATCAAGCATTTGTTAAACTCGTTTTTATTTATATCTGCTCTGTAATATCTTTTTAAAATACTAATATTTTTGTGATTTCCGCATTACACAATAATTCATTTTTTTAATTTTTCCAAAAATTTTGCATTTATATTTTCAATGTTTTTTTAAATTTTTTTTTATTTATAGCTTTGAACTTGAAAACTTTATGTATAATATTATATTTTGGATTTGAGCTTTAATAAATGCCAGCAAAATCAACGTTTTAATACAATTTAAAATAAAAATATTACAAAAATTATACATATGCTAAATTTACCAAGTAGAAGAATTTTTTCTGGATATTTCTTTGTATTAATATTTATAAAGTATATGCGTTATAAAAGCATTTTCGTTTCTTTGGTTCCTTTATATTGCTCATACTAAAAAGAAAGTAATGTTATTTGAATTTTTAACATTTTTTCTAAGAAGTCATACTATTATTTTTATTATTATTGTCATTCTTTTAATTTTTTTAAAAATTATTTTCCAGTGTCCCATGATGAACCTATATAGAATTGCTACCAATCCATTTGAAAATTTCTTACTGCTTACAAGATTTTATTCGGAACACTTAATTTTAATATTCAAATCGTCTGTTTTCATATAGATAATTTTACTTGAGATGTTGAAGCATTTACATAAATTGTTATTCATTGTTTTTTTTTGCAATAAAATATGCTTTCATTTAAATATGACTTAATTTTCTATTCATTGCCCATCGTTAAAATCTTTTGTTATTTTCGCTTCTACGTATTTTTAATTATTCGTTGATTTTTTGGATTTTTGTTTATTTTATCTTGCTTTTCATACAAATATAAATATTTATTATTATTGAGAATTTGCATTTTTATATTTATGCTAATTGCTTTCGAGATTTGATGTATGCATTGTATTAGTTTATGCATTTGGTTGCTTATTTTTTCTCTTTATCTCTTTCTAAATTTGTGTTGTTGCTTTTATAATATCTTTCCCTTTTTATTCTGCTTCTTTTTTAATGATCGTTGTTTATATATAAATAAGTAATTACCATAAAAGCCTTAAATAATTAAAACTAAGTTCCAGAATCATCAGAAATTAAAGCAAAACTAATTATATCGGAATAGAAATTAAAATTTAATTCTAAATAAAACTACAAACAGTAAACAAGAATAAAAGCAAAAGGAAATGATACCTATTTATGAAACAAATTAAGAGGAATAATCTAATTAAGTGGAATCTAATTAATTCAAACCAATTAATATAATTAAGTAAACAAAAATAATTATGAAAACGAAGCTAAAAATTATTTCAGGTTCGAACAAGATTACAATTTAAAAATTAAAAACCTTTTATAGTATTTAGGGATAGCTAATGCAGCAGCTACTAAAATACAGACGAATCTAAACAAATTAGCAATATAAGCCAAGTAAAAAGGAATTCAATATAATCAAAATTACTAGCGAAAGAACACGAATCTGGCCGGAGTACTTTTTAAAGGGTCACCTTTAGGCATGGATTCAAAAATAAGGGATTTTTTTTTTCTGGCATTCAGGACGGATTGATTTTCTATTTGATATAATTTTGATTACGTTGCATTCCTTTTTCGCAAAAAAGAAACGTCACTTTCGTTGTCATTTTCTGACGAAAAGTGCGGACGATATTCCACAGTGTGATAAAGTCTTTATAGGAAAAATAAGAATGTTTATCATGAATCTATACATGTTATAATATCTATTTAACATGGAAATTTCGCTTGAATCTTTCTGTTAATTCTCCCATTCGAATGCTTAAATACAGGTGAGGATCCCAAAATAGAGATGATATTTGGAGTGTTTATGGGATTACTTAGCAAATTGGATTGCAAGATAGCCTCGAATTCCTCCTCAGGTGATGATACCAAAATGACCAATACGAGATTATCGCTCGACAACATGCATGCGAATAGAAATCACGGCGAACCCGATTGAACACCCGGATTCTGTCTGAATCGGCCCTTTCTCCAAAGCCCCGCCCTCTATTATCAGGGTCCACAAGTCCTCTTCATGATAGGGACGTGGAGACGAATTTATCACACTTTGACAACCCCACAACCGATACGGGCTTACGAACTATTTCCTGTTCGACACAATGCTGCATAATCGAAACGATCCTCGATTCTCCTACCTAGGGGATGCAGATAGGTTAAAGGAAGCGTTTGGGGATAGTGGAAATGGGGTATTGAGGACAAGACGGCATACCATGTTATTGAACTATATCGTCTGCACAATAGATTTGATTAGTAGGGGCAGCAAACTATTCAACTGCCTGCTGTCAGATGCTGGTTTATTTAGATGAGATTGAAGGATGACATTCAACGCAGTAGCTGGAACCTGTGTTTCTTTTCATGTATTTATTAACATTCTCTTGACAATCAATTTTGTAATTGTCTCCGGTTTTCGTTTATTTTAGTTCAGGCACAAATGCGGATAATAATTTCATTTAGTTTAATTAAATAGAATTGGAAGGAAGAGAAAGCGTGCAGTGAAAATAATTTTATTCATTGTTCAAATTTTTGTTTAGGTCAGATAATTTTCATAATGCAATAAAACACAACATAATGCATAATTGATAAATATCACTGTACAAAATTATTTTAACAAGCAAAATGGTATGAAATTAAATATGAATTTTGAATTAAATTGTAAAATCTTTTTAATGCACTGTATTTTTTAAAGAATTGGACTATGTTAAAAACACCTGTTATCCACCACAATGGGGATTTTTTTTAAATATTGTTATTTCTTGTAGTTGAGACTTTCCTCTTTCAAACATTATATATTTTCTGGGAAAAGGAAGGCCTGGCCCATCATACAGGATGACATATCTTTCAGCTTATATTTGTCTTTAACTTCAATTTTTACAAGACTATAATTTTTATAACCATTCACCACCGTTAACATGATATCTTAAAAACTTCTAAAGTAGTTACATACAAATTTCAGCTTTTGTTTTAAATAATATGTACAGTGAAATGAACTGAAAGTTTTATTGTTGGGGAAATACTTTTAATATTTTCATTTATAGGTGTTTTTAGAAAAATTTTATAAATTTATTTTTTTTTTAAATGCATATACGCATATATTTTTACCCATAAATTCTTTGCATCTCAAGTTTTATTTTAGATTTTGGTTCATTTCATTCGTCATTGTATTCCATAAGTAGAGTACGAAGAAAAATAGGAATGATGCATTGCAATTTTGTGTAAAGTGTTGACCGTTTTGGTTAAATTATATTGAATTTTACTACAAACTTTCCAATTTCCCAAAGTATATTATAACACCTATTACCCGCGACTCTATTGGCGTGAAATTTTTTATGTATATGTACGAATATCTATCAAATAATGACAAATAAAAAAAACCTCACCTAAAAACGATGCATTTAAAGTGTAAGAAATTACGAAAAATATATAACAGAAATGCAATTTAATAACAAAAACACAACTTATTTTATATAGTTTATTTAGATTGTATACCTAAACTAAAGCAAAACAGCAAATCAAGTCTTTTCAAATCCATTTTATTTATTGATCGAGATGGAAATAGCTACAACATTATTATACACATCGTTTTTTAACTTTTAATTTAAATTAAAACACAGCTGTCATCACGCGCAAACACAGTTGTTGTCACGACAATCAAGTGCGAACTTTACAGGCGGCTGCATCCGAAGATGCTATGTGTCAATTTTAACACTCATTGGTTATTTAGCAATGCGATTTGGATGGTTGTTTATAGACGCGAGACAAATGTTTATTTAAGTACTTTTTTTTTAATGCGCGTTACAAAATTTGCGCGTGTTATCCATTTCACATTAGGAAGATCGAAGACAAAAAGAGAAATGGTCAATGGCTAACCTTTTTTAAAGCCTATATAAATTGCTTGAAAATCATCTATGTTTGCAGTGCTTAAAGAGACGTCATAGCAGCAGCCAATCAGCGTTAGGCATTTATTCACTCCCAGCTTCTGAAACAGGCGTTTTGCAAACTTTCAACGCAAGCTGACGTAACGCACATCTCCGACTTTCCTTCAGCAGTTGGGGTAATGCAATGCAGAATAATTTTTTTTAAATTTTCTTTATTCTGTTTCATTTTTATATAAAAGTACTTCAGAATGAATCTGAAAGATCCATTCATTAACTACATTTGATTATAAATACATCAAACACAATGAAAATTAATAGAATCGTTTGAAATAATCGGTCAAAAGTAACCTAAGCCTAATCTCAAATATCTTGGGGGATAAACTCTGGAGAATTTTTTATTTTTGGCGGGATTTGTCTTCAGCTTTTTCGTGCGAAAATTAGTTTTCAATTAATAAAAAAGGAAGCAATCAATGAACCGGAATAAAAAGTAGCCTATGCTCTATTCCTGATTTTAATCTATCTTTGTGCTTAATTTCATCCAATTCTGTTCAGCCGTTCGGGCGTGATGTAGAAACAAAACATCCATCCTTCAAATCATCCAAACTTTCACATTTATTTATTAGAATATATTATTGTTAATGAAGGACGCAAGTTTTAAATCACTTTGCTTTAACCATTCTGTTTCTATTTAAATTATATATTTAATAAACTTTTTTTTATCTTTCCTATAATATAATTGATATGAAATAATTTGTAAATGATTAAAAATATAGAAATGAACATTCCTAAGTGGAAACGGAATTTTTTTCTGCTCCTACCAATAGGAGAAAAGTAACAGTGAAATATAAAATTTCAATATATACATCTAAATTGAATGAACTAGAAAAACCCGGACGCTTTTTTTTACTCATAAATTCGTTTTATCTTACTATGTTATGGAGGAGTGGATTTCAAAAATTTTTTAATTGAGATCTCGGCGAAAAATTATGGAAATACGCCAATTTCAAATAATGATAATTTTTAAAAGCTGGTAGTGTTGTTTTTGTCTTATTTAATAATCTCTTGATCATATATTTATGAAAACAATAAGAAATGAAAAATACATTCTCTACATGGAGAGATAAAATATGTGTTTCTGTATGCTCTGAAGAAAAATGCCAATGTATTTTTCCACAGGAAATAATCACTTAAATGAAAAAAAAAATTATGACATTCTTATGATGATCTTAAAGGTAGAAATGTTTTATCCTAATTCCATACAGAATTAAAGCCTTGTATTGATTCCAAACACCATACAGATTGCCCTGGAAATTAGGGACGATAACGATTTTTAAAAGTTGATAGACATAAAAACCTATTAATATCACATAACTTAAGGTTTCGATTATCATTTTTGTCAAAGAATAGCATTATATCTTAGTTTAAAGTGATTGCAAAATTTGTATTGAACAGGCAGACAAGAAACTGAGTTCATATTGAATAGTTATAATATTCTGAGATATGTTTCCTGTTTCAAATTATTAACTTATTGAACTGTTACGAATTATTATATTAGTCTGAAATCGATTGCAAAATTTTTATTAAACAGATAATGAAAATTAATAAAAGCGTTTTAAAAAGATTAAAAATATACTCAGAAGAATCTAATGAAATTTTTAATTTTTAATGAATAATTATTTTTTTAAATGAAGCTTTATTCGATGAAAAAAAGTGGAAAGATGAAATGACATTGGATGGCATATTGCGATAAAGTCTTTTTTATTTTTAGTGTTTACTTCAAAGACACAAGGATCAGAACCAAAGTGCTTACTCTCTCAGCAGTTATATCTGCCTGCAAACAAAGGCAAAATACATCTGGGACAGAATCTACAAAAAATAAAAGGAATAGAAAAGGAAAGAAAATCTTTAATCCATTCTATTCATAATGCGAACTATTACAGAATTTAAAGATTTCATTTTAATTCAAAAGATTTAAAATGAAAAGCAAAAAATTATAACTTAACAATATATGCATAAAAATTTCTTAAATTTTAGTAAAATGAAAGAAAAATTACTTTTCATTTAATTATCTACATAGAATAACAAGAACAAAAATAGAATATCTAAAATAAAAAGAATCACGTTTTCTTATTCATGAAAAAAATGTAAATAAGAAAGACAACTATTTTTATTTAAAAAATTTTTTTGTATATATATATATATTCAACTACTATATATATATTCAGCCTTTATATATATTCAACTTTTATATGTATTCGACTATTATATATATTCAACTTTTATATATATTCAACTATTATATGTATTCGACTATTATATATATTCAACTTTTATATATATTCAACTATTATATGTATTCAATTTTTATATATATTCAACTTTTAAATATATTCAACTATTATATATATTTAACTATTATATATATTCAACTATTATACATATTCAACTATTAAATATATTCAACAACTATTTTTATTCAAAATAACTCCTAAGAGAATCCGAAATAAATAAATATAACTTTGAAAAAATATAACTTTGATATCCAATTCATACGATTGTACAAAATCTCGCAAAGAGAATTTCTTTTTAATAAAATTATACCATGGATACTAAAATTCGATTCTGAAAAAAAATATTATTTCATTAAGAGAAGTAATTTCATCAAATACTTTTGAAACTAAAAATTGTGAGTCGGTTTAAAGTACCAGAGGCTATTTTCCTCCTGCTAACTATTTGTAATATTTATTGCGTCAAGCACTGTTCGTGTTAGATTTGTCTGGAACACAAAAGTGATTTCGATCAGATTCTGCAGATATAGTTAGAATGTTTAGTTATGAAATCATTTCGATTCGAAGAATTTCTTCAATAGTAAGAACTATAGTATGCATTAGGAATACGTAATAAAGAAGTGTTTTGCATCCATCTCGAAAAAGGAGAAAAGGCAAGCGATCCCCAGACACATGAAGAGAGTATGGAGACTTAGAAATAAATTCGAATCATCCAGGCTAACACAGCATATTGCGAACAAAACTAAGTTTGTTTCTAAGCCAAGTCGTGCCGTAACTTAGTAGCAGCAGTCTATTCGTAGTGAGGACATGATGTCTGGATATTTGAAAAATTAGAGCAGGTTTCATTGTGTATTTCTTTAGACTTTCTTCGGTGCAGATACCGTCACCTTTAGCAATCAAATTTGGCGCAGATATATTTTTAAAGTCAAGATAAGATTTTTATTTTTATTTTAAATAATCAAAAATCAAGAGAAGTTTGGCATGTTTTTGTTTCAATTAAAGAAATATTAAATCACGAAAAAGAAGTTCAATTTCTAAAAATTCAAACATTTTGATGCAACATAATAAAAATTACAAGAAATAGAAAAAGAATCCATCTTTAAGACTTTTTTTCAGTTTCGGTTTCGTAATTATGTTCGCTTACTTAATTATGTTAATTATAATGCTTTAGATTTGTTTCATACATAGGCTTTATTTCATTTAGATTTCTATTTTATGAACTTTTGGTTCTTTAATTCTGAAATAAAATTGAATTTCGCCTTCGATATAATTAGTTTAAATTTTCTTGACTCTGAAAATGGGTTTTAATTTATTTAATGCATATAATTTATTTTATATATATATATATATATATATATAATAATTACTAAATTACTAAAGAATTATAATAATTACTAAAGAAAGTAAAGATCGCACCATTTATATTTACCTTCACAAATAAATTTGTTAGGTGTTAAGTCCCAAAGCATGACTGAAAGTCAAATTAAAACGTGTGGACATTAAGTATTATAGAAAGCAAAAAAGACTTCATGATTTTATTTGATTCACATGTTTGTTTAGAATTCTTTTCACATGTATAAACTCATTCATTTTTTCGTTTAGTTTAGTTATATTAACGTCCCGTTTTAAAGCAACACTAGGACTATTTGAGGAGGGATGTCGTCATTTTGAATCCCTCTCAGATGGCGATAATGACAGCTGAGCTGGAGCCCCCTTTCCATACCTCAACACCATACCAGCGGGTGGGCGTTTGGCCACGACGGATTAAACGTGCACCAAACTCACTTACACGGCGGTTCTTCAGTATACATTCGTGTGATAACTAAAAGATTACTTATGTTGCTCATTCGACTGAAGAAATTTTTCAAATGCGATATATTAATGGTGTATAATAATCCATACCTTATTTATCATGTATGAATTATTACATATTTAATAATTATACAACAGATCTTATAATTAATAAGGGGAATATAAGTATGAGTATGTGTCTGTTGTTGCTTTACATATTAGATGGTTTGATCAAGCGCTATTGAATTTGCATTAAATATGATTTTTCAATAATCATTTCGAAATTGATTTTTTTAATATTAAATATATTAACTAAAAAATACTCAAAATTCTGATATGTTTCATTAAAAATTTCCTGAAATATTATTATACAAATATAATTTTCACATAATTTTGAAATTCAAAGATTTTTTTTTATCTTATGTTCAGTCTATTTTCGGATAAGTTAAAAAATACTATCTAAAATATATTTTACAGTAATTTTAACGATACTTTTCATTATTCCGATGAAATTCAAACTGTTTTCATCGTTTCATTACATATTTGGTACGATGACTTTCTTCAGTTATTAAAAAGTACGGATGAAAGTTTTGCCTATTATCTTTGCACTTTATTCCAATTGGTAAGTGAATTACGGTACCATTTTAAACAACATGAAATCAGAAAATATATGACTTCTTCAACTACGTTTTTAATAGCACTGCGATCGCATGAGACTTAGGATTCCATGCAAATCCTAAATATATCATTGAAGGAATCGTGAGCATTATGCTTATTCAGTTCAAACGTAGCCAATTATCAAAAGAACCAACTCGCCACCAAATTTGACTTCCATTTTTATGTTTTTATTTTATTCATTGATGATTCTCTTAATTATTATCACGCAAAAAAATTTGATTTCTTAGCAGTGAAGCATCAATCGATTGTTTGTAAAAGCGATTTAATTTGAATATATGTTTGAATTTTTCAAACATATAGGATTTGATTAGACCGCATTATATTTGTTAGATTAATCACACTTTCTTTTAGAAAAAATGTGAAGAAGAATAATAAAAATAATGAGGGAAAATAAAAGTCTGTATGTGAAATAAAGGATTTTGACTTCCTAAAATATGATATATTTCACCAGTTCCTGAAAAACATGGGACATGTCCAAAAAAATGAAATTCTCGTATCATTTAAAAATATAACAGGAGACCCGATGGTAAAACATTATAAGCAGAAGTTTTTTTAAAAATGTGTTTTAGAATTTCTAGTGCTCAAGTTTCAATTGCATTCGCACGAATTTTTGTACTATAAGCATTATGCATTTGTTAAACACATTTTTATTTATTTCTCTGTAGCATTTTTTTTTTTTTGAAATACTAATAACTTTGAAATTTCCTTGTTACACAATATCTAACATTTTTATATTTCAAAAATTTTGTGATTATATTATTTTTTTTTAAGTTTTTGATTTATGTCTGCGAACTTGAATTCTTTTTGTATCATATTGTATTTTTGGTTTACTCATTTAAAAAATGCCAAGAAAACCAAAGTTTTAATACAGTTTAAAGTAAAAAAACTGCAAAATTGTATATGTACTAAGTAGGAAGTATAAGAATTATTTCTAAAATGTTCTTTACAATAATATTCATAAAGTGTATGCGTCATCCAAGAATTTTCATTTTTTTATTTCTTTTATATTGCTCTACTAAAAATAATGATGTAATTTTAATTTTTTAAGTTGTGCTTTAAACTTCCTATTATTCTTTTCATTTGTCCTATCATCCTTTTGCATTAAAAAAAATAATTTTAACGTGTCCCATGATGAACCTATATAAAATGGCACCCAATTCTTCTGAGAATTTCTTACTGCATACTGGATTTTATTCGGAACAATTAATTTAAATATTTAAATTGTCTATTGTCATATAGATAATTGTGTTTTAGATGTTAATGCATTTACACAAATTGTTATTCGTTGATTTTTTTTGTTTTTTGCAATAAACTATGCTTTTATTTAAAAACGACTTCATTTTCTATTCTTTGTCCATTGTTATAATCTTTTGTTATTTACGTTTCTATGCATTTCTCGTTATTTGCTGACTTTTGAGATTTTTGTTCACTTTATCATACTATTCCTACCAATAGAAATATTCCTTATTATTGAGAATTTGCATTTTTATATTAATGGCAATTGCTTTTGAGATTTGATGTATGCATTGTATTATTTAATATGTTTGGTCGAATGCTTTTTTCTTTATCTTGTATCTCTTACTAAATTTATGTTGTTGTTTATGTTATATATATATATATATATATGAAATAATTAAAACCAATTAACAGAATAATCAAAATTTAAACCGAAATAAATATGTCGGAATCGAAATTAAATTTTAATTCAGAATTAAACAACAAAAAGTAAACAAAACTGAAATAAAACCTATTTATGAAACAAATGATTATAATTAAGTTAATAAATTAATTATTAACTTAACGGAAACTACAATAATTAAGCAAACGAAGCTGAAAATTCTTTCGGATACGAACAAGTTTAAAATTTTAAAATTAAAAACCTCTCATTGTATTTAGTGAGCGCTAATGCAGCTGCTACTAAAAATCAGATGAATCTAAATAACATAAAAATATAAGCCGAATGAAAAGGAATATAACATAATCAAAATTACAACAAATAGAAATACATTTCGGCCTGAATAATTTTTCAAGGGTTCTCCCTCAGGCATGGATTCAAAATAAGGGATTTTTTTTTTCTGGGATTCAGAATTCCCTTAATTTGGGTCGTTGTCTGAGGATGATCATTGAAAAAGTATTCAGGCCGGATTACTTTTCTATTTGTGGTAATTTTCATTATCTTGTATTCCGTTTTAGAAAAAACGAAAAGTCACTTTCATTGTAATTTCCTGACGAAAAGTTCGGACATTATTCCATCATGTGGTAAAGCCTTTATATGAACAATAAGCATGTTTATCATAAACCTATACATGTTATAATATCTATTGAGCATGGAAACTCCTCATTCACCTTTCAGTTTATCTCTCATTCGAAGGATTGGATTCAGGTAAGGATCCTAACCTAGAGATAATGTGTGAAGCCTTTATGGGCTTTATTTAGCAAATCGCATTGCAAGATAGCATCGAACCCCTCCTCAGGTGATGATACCAAAATGCGCAATACGAAATTATCACTCGACAACATGCATGTGAATGCAAATCAGGGCGAACCTGATTGAACACCCTGATTCCCTCTGAATCCGCCCTTTCTCGTAAAGCCCCCCCCCTCGCTATTATCAGGGCCCAATGTCCTCTCCACTATAGGGACGTACAGACGAATTTATCGCACTTTGACAATCCCACAACCGATTCTGTCCCTGAACTATTTCCCGTTCTACAGAATGCCGCATATCGAAATGCCCCTTGATTCTCCTACCTGGGGTGTGTGTGCAGATAGGGGAAAGGAAGCGTTTGGGGGTGGTGGAAATGGTGGATTGAGGACAAAGGGACATGCTATATTATTGAACTATCTCGTCCGCATAATGCATTTGATTAGTTTGTAGAAGGATTTGGTTTGCCCTGTATTGTTTAATACGAGGCTCAGCTGTTTCGAAGGGATGCATTGGCTGCTCAGAGTGTTTGCCGGGAATGTTTGGACAGCAAACGATTCAGCTGTCATGCGGTCGGATACTGGTGAGTTTAGATGAGATAGAAGGCTGACATTCACCGCAGCTATTTTAACGTGTCTTCTTTTCAAATATTAATCATTATTCTCTAAATTTTCTAATTAACCTCGGTTTGTGTTTATTTTAGTTCAGATGCGAATGCGTATAATAATTTCATTTGATAGAATTAATGGAATTGGAAGAAAGGGAAAGCGTGCGATGGAAATAATTTTATTCTTTATTGACACTTTTGCTTAGATGAGATAATTTTCATAAAGCAATAAAGCACTCCAGGAAGCATAATTGATAAATTTCATTGCACAAAAATTATTTTAACAAGAAAAATAATATGAAATTAAGTAGGAATTTTGAATTAAATTTCTAAAAAATATTATACACTAAATTAATAATTATATTATTATTAACCTTTTTGTTTAAATGAGATAATTTTCATAATGCACTAAAGCACAGCAGAATGCATAATTGATGAATTTCACTGTACAAAATGATTTTAACAATTAAAATAGTATAGAAAGTAGGAATTTTGAATTAAATTTTAAAAAATATATATAATGCAGTTTTTTTTAATTACGTTCTTTACATGCAATATTTATTTTATAGCACAAACGCAATAATCTAAGGAAAACCTTTTTCCATGATTTTTATGCCTTTATTTTAGGATGTAAAGGGCATCAATATCAAATTATAAGCTACTAACATTTTACGTAGTAAATTTTGTTAGTAATTAATTTTTATATCTGTTATTTGTTTTGCTTATAATTAATTATTACCATTTACAAAATTTTTGAATCTTTAAACCCTTTTTAAAAATTTAACTGCAAATTATTTAATAATTTAACTGCTATCACCATCCTGATAAATATAGTTTTTTTTTTTTTCCTCTTTTTTATTACAATAAAAGCTCAAAATGGTTTTAAAAAAATTCTACTCGGAAACGAAAGCTAAATAATAAATTAACAATTTTAATATGTTTTGTAGTTTCTGTAACTACCAATGTATGGTTAATATATCGGTGGTAAGTTTTAAAGTAAGCTTATAATAAATGCCTACTTTTACAAAAGTCAGTAATTGGCTTAATTGTAATTTTAAGAAGATACAAACACATTCCGTTAACATCTTTTTTTCTAGGAAGTATCATACAAAAATTCTTTCTTCCACAATATGCTAATTAATCTTCAAGTCTTCTACAACTGATCTGCAATAAACTTCCGTAACTACGGCTTATGCAAGAGTCACGAATTCAAAATGATAGCGACAGCGGTTTATTTCTGTTTTATAGCTGATCGTCTTCAAATTTAAATTATTGAAACTATTCGTGTGTTGGTGATTCAGTTAAGAAACGATGAATTTGCTATGAATAAAATTGTCAAATCTTTAAAGGCAGCTCGGTTGCCTGGTGGTAAGGTCTCGTCTTCGGAGCCGAAGGGTTTCCGGTTCGACACTCGATTCCACCGAAGGGGTTCTCTTGCACGTTAAATCTGTCAAGTCAAACGTCCTCCCCCTGGTGTGGTGTGATGATTGTTAGAGGTAAAACAATTTCTTCGAAGTAGAAAGCGGTAATTTTATGATGACTTACATAGTTATATTAAGCTTTGATTTAAGTTTAGAATTATATTTTGCTATACTTATTCTATAAAATACTATCATCGGCATAGTTTTTTTGTAGTACATGAGGCCTTTTTCTTAGAAAAATGTTATCGATGGACCTACACTAAAGGAAGTTTAGAAGTTAAAAGCTTATTTTGTCATAGAAATCTCTCTGCAATGAGTACTATATTAATCTGAATAACTATAATAATGAAATTTGAACACTGATAACCATGAAATTATTAAATATTTTTCAGTCAAATTTTTTAAATGGTCTAAAGACATTAAAAAATTTGAAAATGATAGTGACTAATTATAAATAAAACAAAGAACAGATATAATAACTAATTATTAACAAAAAATATTACTTCAAATGTTAGTAGTTTATATTTTGATATTGATGAACTCTTTATACTCAAATAAACACATATAAATCATAAAAGAAAGGTTTTCCTTATATTATTACAATTGTGCTATAAACTTAATATTGTGTGTAAAGAATATAAATTAAAAAAATCAGTGTATGATATTTTTAAAAAAATTAATTCAAAATTCATATTTAATTTCATACTATTTTTGCTTGTTAAAATCATTTTGTTCAATGAAATTTATCAATTACGCTTTCAGTTGTTTATGAATTATGTTCATGATAAACATTCTTATTGCTCCTATAAAGCATTTTGGAAGTGGTTGCCTGGTGGGGAGGTCATGGCTTCGGACCGGGAGGGTTTCTGGTTCAAGACGGCATTTCACCGAAGAACCGTCGTGTGAGAGTTTCTCTTGTACGTTAAATCAATCAGGCTAAACATCCTCCCGCTAGAGTGTGTTTATTGCTTATAGTGTGGAGAGAGGGGTGCCAGTTTTCGTTCTCGTCATCAAACGGTGTTTGAAAATGACGAGATCTGCCTCAAAATCACCCTAGTGTTGCTTTCCAACGGGACATTAATATAACTGGAAAAAAAAACACCCTAAACTGACAGTTGTGTCCAAAGCTATGAGACATGAACTTGTTGTTCAATGCTCTCTAAAGAAAAGGAATCTAATGGGATATAATTAAAAAATAACCATTCGTGGACATACACATCTACAACTTTGACGGTATAAAAAAAATCTTATTTTTTCATAGAAAGATCTCAGAAATGAATACTATATTGATCCGAATAACTATAAAAATGAAAACTATATTAATCCGAATAACTGTAAAAACAAAAACCATATTAATCCGAATAACTATAAAAACGAAAACTATACTAATTCGAATAACTATATAAATGAAAACTATATTAATCCGAATAACTATGAAAATTAAAACTATATTAATCCGAATAATTATAAAAAATGAAAACTATATTAATTCGAATGTTGATAACAATGAAATTATTAAATATGTTGCAACCTTATACAAGTTTTTAAAAATGGTCTAAAGATTCAAAAAATCTGAAAATGATATCACTAAATATAAACAAATAACAGATTAAATAACTATTTAACAAAATTTACTGCAGAAAATGTTAGTAGATTACAATTTGGTACTGATGTAGTTTATATACTGAAATAAACACATAAAAATCATAAACAAAATGTTTTCCTTATATTATTTTTTTGTGCTATAAAATTAATGTTGTATGGAAAGAACGTAGATTAAAAAATTCAGCATATGATATTTTTGAAAAATTAATTCAAAATTCATATTTAATTTAATGCTGTTTTAGTAGTTACAATCATTTTGAGCGGTGAAATATATGCGTTCTATTGTGCTTTATTGCATTACAGAAATTATCTAATCTAAACAAAAGGGTTTGTGAAGAATAAAATTATTTTAACCGCTCACTTTCAATTCCTTCGGATTCTATTCATTCCACCAAATTAAATTATTATCCGCACTTGCACTTGAACTTAAATAAACACAAACCTGAGACAATTACAAAATTGATTGTAAAGAGAATAATGATAAATACTTGAAAAGAAACACACGCTTCAACTGAATGTCAGCCTTCAATCCCATCCCAACAAACCAGCATCCGACCGCAAGCCAGCTGAACAGTTTGCTGCCCAAACATTCCCGGCAAAGACTTTGAGCTGCCAATACATCCCTTCGAAACAGCTGAGCCTCGTGTTAAAAAATACAGCGCAAACCAAATCCTTCTACAAACTAATCAAATGTATTGTGCGGATGAGATAGTTCAATAACATGGTATGTCCTCTTGTCATCAATCCCAGATTTCCGCCCCCCCCCAACCCTTCCCTTTCCCCTATCCGCCCCCCCCCCAGGTAGGAGAATCGAGGGACGTTTTGATATGCGGCATGGTATCGAACAGGAAAGAGTTCCAAGGTCCAAATCGGTAGTGGAGGTGTGAAAGTGGGATAAATTCGTCTCTACGTCCCTATCGTGAAGAGGACGACTGGGGGCCATGATAATAGAGGAAGGGGCTTAAGAGAAAGGGCCGATTCAGACAGAATCCGGGCATTCAATCGTGTTCACCACGATTTGAGTTCACATGCGCGGAAATTCAAAGTGATTTGCATTCACATGCATCTTGTCTAGTGATAATCTCGTGTTAGGCATTTTGGGATCATCACCTGAGGAGGGGTTCGAGGCTATCTTGCGATGCGATTTGCTAAGTAAAGCCCTTAAATGTGCACACATTATCTCTATTTTTTTTTTATCTGTACCGGATTCCAAGTCTTCGAATTTGATAATTAAATGAGAGGTTAATGTGAAATTTCCATGCACGATAGGTATTATAACATGTATAGGCTCATGATAAACAGTCTTATTGCTCCTATAAAGACTTTATCACATGGTGGAATACCGTCTGCACTTTTCGTCAGCAAGCGAAAACGAAAGTGACGTTTCCTTTTGCAAAAAAGGAATACAAAATAATCAAAATTACAATAAATTGAAAAAAGAATCCATCCTGAAGACTTTTTCAAAGGTCACCTTCAGACAATGATTCAAAATATACCAAATTGTCCCAGTGTTTAAAGTATACCAAAAAAAAATCCTTTATTTTGAATTTTTGAGAACGAAAACAAAACCTTAACGAAATACTAACCTAAACGAAACTAATTACGGTAGCGAAACTAAAAAAAAGTCTTAATATCGGATTCTTTTTCTACTGGTTGTAATTTTGATTATGTTTTATTAATTTTTACTTGGCTTATATTGCTAATTTATTTATATTCATCTTTTAATAGTAGTTGCATTAGCGTTCACTAAATAAAATTATTGGTTTTTAATTTTTAAATTTTAAACTTGCTCCAATCCGAAATAATTTTTAGTTTCGTTTTCGTAAATTGTTTTGTTTACTTGATTATATTAATTCGTTTTATTTCATTAGATTCTATTTAATTGGATTTGTTTCATACGTAGGTTGTATTTCATTTGCCTTTTATTTTGGTTTACTTTTTGTAGTTTAATTCTGAATTAAATTGCGTTTTCGATTCC
>JAPMOQ010042863.1:0-15517 GCA_026543055.1 Argiope trifasciata
TTTTGAACTACAAAAAGTTCATTGCTTTTGGCTTTCTTTAATCCAATATTAAAATCCCTTGCCAAATTTCAATCTATAATTTTCAGAAGAAGAACAAATAGTCACAGGGATGGATAGAACAGGAGCATCTTTCCATGTCTCTCCCCCTTCATGCTCATTACACTGTTTAAATAACCAGATGATTATAGTTGCAGGGGCATGAAGTGGTGTTGTGTTGTGTTTCTACAGGGATACAAATTAATTTCTCAATATTGTGCTCATAGTATCCCGTATAATTCTGCTCATAAACATTTCAATTTTTGTTTAATTATAATTATATATGGCATATATTTATATCTGAATAGCTCCAGAAATTTCGAAACTTTCAACTTCGTGTCAGTAAGAGTTAAATGAATAAAAACATTACTAAGGAATTATTAGAATTTTAATTTGCGAAATTAGCCTGAATTAATTATCATTGGAATTTTTTTCACTGATTTATGCAGAGAATCTACTGTTCAATTTGAAAGGGACAGTGCGAACGCAGTCCCAGCTATCAAAAATTACGCATCCCAAGCAACCATGATTTGCGGATATGGCGAACGTCAACCCATCGAAGCGCAAAGGTGGGTCTCAGCTCGGAGAAGCTTCCTTCTTAATCAAGGCTTTTCTTGTGCCAGGTAAGTATGATCCACATGACCAAGCATCAAGTTTATAAGGAAAAATTCCTTCTGTCTTGAGTTGCACAAATTAATTTCTCAATATTGCGCTCATAGTATTCCGTAAAATTCAGCTCATAAATATTTTAATTTTGTATAATTATAATTGTAGATGGCATATATATATATATATCTTAAAAGTTATAGACATTTCAAAACTCTCAACTTCGTGTCACTAAGAGTTAAATAAATAAAACCCTTACTAAAGAATATTTAGAATTTTAATTTTCAAAATGAGCACTGAATTAGTTATCATTGGAATTTTCTTTCACTGATTTATGCAGGGAATCTAATGCTCAATTTGAAAGGACAGCGCGAACGCAGTCCCAGCTATTAAAAATTAGGCACGTCAAGCAACCACGATTTGCGGATATGGCGAACGTAAACCCACCGAATTGCTATGGCGGTCTCAGCTCGAGAAGCCACCCTGTTTATTCAGGCTTTCCCAGTGATAAGTAACTATGATTTTCTTGACCAAGTTTCATTTTTAAAAGGAAATTTTCTTTCTGCTTATAATTTTGCACAGTTCAATTCCACATTTTTGAGCATACAAGACTCGTAGAAATATTGAAAATTCTAATATACTAATTTTTTCGCTTTAATCTGCAGCCACGAATCAAAATTTAATGTTTTGCCATACTTGTTTTTTTTAGATTAATTAAGATATATTGTTAATTGCTCTCAGTTTTCCTTATTTTCTTCAGATGCCACTCTGAATGTGCTTGACTATTTAGCTTTGCTCAACCCGCACCTTTCCATCCCGGCAGCTTTAACAAATTCAGTTACTAAATAGACACCAAATTCGACGTTCAACAAATCAAGTTAATTTAAAAGATTTACAGTCATCAGTACTAAATAGCCTCAAATGTCGCGTCAGTTATACCCGATTTCGACCATCATTTTGGCAATTTGGAGACGAATTTTAACGACAAAATTCATATAACCCGAAGCATCACGATTCTTCCGATCCGCCCATTTGCAACTGATATAAGTCTTGATAAGCCCTGATTTGTCCAAAAGCATCCAGCCTCACTTCCCTGGAACCAGATTGCCGTGGTGGCCTGGTGGTAAGGTCTCGGCTTCGGAACCTGAGGGCTTCAGGTTGGAGACTCGATTCCACCAAAGAGCCGTCATGTGAGGGGTTCTCTTGCACATTAAATCTGTCAGACCAAACGTCCTTCCACTGGTGTGGCGTGGTGTGGAGAAGGGGGTGCCAGTTCAGGTGTTGTCCTCATCATCTGATCTTGGTTCAAAATGGCGAGGTCCATCCCAAAATAGCCCTCGTGTTGCTTTAAACGACGTTAATATAACTTAACTTGACTAAACTAAATCCCGGGAACCAGAATCGATTGGCATTTTCAAATTAGATTATGATTCCTGTAGTTCTGGCGAATAATCTTGAATTCAGAGTTGGTGAATAGTAGTCGGGAGTGCCCGAGAGAATACAGAAACAACGTTGAATTGCTGTGTGCCGTATTCTATCGTCGTCCTGTCTTGTATCGTAGCTCATTGTGGTCATTAACGTGATCGGGGTTTCAATAAGCAGTGAGTCGGTAGTAAAGCAAGAAGACACGGAGATGAAGTTCAATTGCCAGGAGAGACGGTAGAGCAACACTCCTAGTATCTCCTCTTTTGCTGCGTTATAGCTTACCTTTTCGTGTGCTGTGGACGCTGTTACTACTGGTGTGTTACTGTGTGCTGACCTGTGTATTCGTTTCAGCTATACATAGTTATGTTAACCTGTCTTCGCGTAAGTAAACTTCTCCTCTGTGTTTTTACTACAGAACTACTAATTTTGTGTTTATCTCACACCATACACACCCACTTCACAAAAACGAACCCGGTGGATAAGAAATAAGTAACAAAATACTATATTTTCATCTGGACAGAGTAACGCTTATAATAGTGTCTTTCATAACAAAGACATTTTTCAAACTAAAAAATGTCACAAGTATCGTAAAGATGAGTTTACAGCTTTCTGCTACTCTCCAATGCATTTTTACCTGCTTTCCGTAGCGGCAGTGACAGCAGAAACTCTAGATAGAACGCTCATGGCTGAAATGAATCGTTTCAAAAATAAATGATTATTGAGCAGATTTTGGAATTTGGAATTTTGGAATTTTTTTTGCTTACAACTTTCTTTCATCAAATCTGAGTTTTGATGAAATTGAATTCTTTAAATATTCATTTGTTTCCAAAATTTTCTAAACATTTTGAATTCAAGAAGCCATGTATCAGGGTTGAACTCTAGATTCCATGCTCTTCTGAGGGTGTTCATAAGAAGTGAAAAAGAGATTCAGCATGCCTTCGAATAATTATATACATACTTTTTAAAAAATAGAGTACTTCTTCGTAATCTGGCTAAAGGCAGTTGGGGTACGTAACATAAGTCGTGACAGCAAAGTCCTACAAATTTCCGTAACAAATTATACCTCTAGAAGTCATGAATCAGGGATGAGTCGATCTCTGATTTGGATCTAAATTATGACTTGCGGATGGATGAATCAGTGTATGAGTGAGTTCGACCACCCCCTAAAAATGGTTGTGTCGTGTGTGTTCAAACAAAGTTCACCTTAATGGTTAACTTTCACCTTAATGGTGCTCTTTTACAATGAAAGGCACACACTTTTGCCTAAAGACCTACTTTCATTTCGCTGGGTATGACCAAGTGGCTCTAGACCGACCGACATCTACCATGAAATTCAGGACATGAATTCTTCAAGAATGTTCAGCGTCCATGACTCGAAATTATGATTCTAGCATGTATCAATTCTTCAACGTCTTCAATTGTATTCTATTATTGTGTGATAACAGGATATTGTTTTCACTTGAAGATTTAGAGACCTCAAAATGCGTAGGCACTAAAAATTGACGATTTATCTCTTTTTATTTATGAGTTGGCTTTCATAGTATAGCTCTTAAAATATCTATGGTTTCTAATGTAGTTTACATTTGGAGTCAGCTTTCACTGTATAGGTTTTGAATCACCTATCGTTTACAGTTGTAGCTTTTACCATGGAAATAGCAGTGTTATTGCATAACTATCTCAACATTTTTAAATAAACCAAGCAAGTTACAAGGACAGAGAAGTCTCGTGACATTCAAACCCGTTTAAACTGGTTAAAGACATAAATTAATCAAGACAAATAATGTCTTAAAATATAATAATGTCTTCACATGATAACTTGAAATGTGTGAGGTGAGAATAGATTTCCTTTTTTATTTATTATTTTTACATTTGCTTTTATTTTTTTATGTAGAAGCAGTCATAATCTCTCATTTTTTAACCCAGTGCATTCCCAATACCCAGTTCTCCACACTATCTGGCCTAGTTTCCTTTTATCTTAATTAAATAAAAAAAGCAAGACGTTGCAACATTGCGAAGACATTGAGAACGGGTTTTGTTTATGCTTCTGTTTTTCATGTATTTTGTGACAAGAAAATTGTAGCATAGTATAGTAATAGTAAATTTTTTTTAACAATTAACTAGGGTATTGCGGTTTGTGAGAACGCTAGCGAGGGACTTTCAATCACCCCTATTTTATTTTTAGCTCAATCGAATAGATTGACACTGTAGTTTCCGATTATCTGGAACTTCATTGCACCTGCACTTTTTCAACCATTTTCAGCTCATGGTCTTTAAAATAATTCAGTTATTTCTTTGAGCGATGTCACTCAGATCACTACTCCCCGTTAGTGTTCCAGTGATTAACAAGGCTTAACAGATAATGATAAACACTGCTTAGTGAAAACTTTGGGCCCCGAAAAAACATACAATTTCTCGATTCTACTATGAAGCAATGTTCCAGACAGTTTTAAATGTAATAAAAAGTGATTTTAGTGTTGAAGGTAATTGTACAGAAATTTTTTCAATGAAAGTTCGAATTCAGCTCTCTCTGACATGTACATTCAATCATAATTAATTTTTCTCGTGATAATGCTTTTTGAAAAATTTATAAAATATATTAATATGTCAAAAGAAATATATAGAGAATTTATAGGTTGATTTTTATAAACGTTCTTAACCTGTAAATTTAAAATACACTCGAAAACCGAGGTATGAAAATCACACAAGCCGTTATAAAAAGATACAATTTTACTAATTGTCAATTTTTTTCATATAATTATTGAGTTTCACATTATCTTAATTTCTATGACCTTTATATTCTGTAAAAATAAATTTGATTTACAAAGTCTGAAGTAATATGTCTTTTCAAGAATACTATTCATTGTAACATGTAATTTGTGAAGACAATGTATGTTCCAACGCATTCCCTTTTTTCAACGACAATATATTTTGAAAAATTTCTAAAACATTTCTATATATGAAGAAAAATATCCGCAGAACATATTGGCAGATTTTCATACTAATATATTCATTAGAAAATTTTATTCGAGTGTAAATGAAATTTGGTCTTGTAGACATCTCCCCAGTTAAGGATTAAGTGGCTCAAATTAGCGCCAGAGGAATTCTGGGAGTTAACACTTGATAAAGAAAAAACTCTCTAAGTTCATCGTATCTGAGAGACACATTCAGAGTAGAGAAGGCACAAGTATTCATTAGCATGTTAACAGCCGAAGCTCGTAGAAAACTGCTATTTCACAATTCCGTGCTTACCCAGTCTCGTTTATCATTGTCATTGGTGGACACTTCAAACACCAACCTGTCATTTCAGTCCATTTTTCTCTGTCGTCGCAGAGGTGACAGCTCTGATAAATTACATTGCCTCTTGATCGGAAGCATTATGCTCCTTTTTATTCCAAAACTCTTTGTTTGAGATTATTACGCATTGCTTAAGAAATTTCTTTTTTTTAGAGAAGAAATCGCAGTAATAAAAGGAGGAAGTGTTATAAACTAGTTGTAATTTTATGTTCCGCCTGTAATTCTTTGTGACATTTTTTTTTCTTTCTTTCTTGTAATGGCAGTATGGAGAGAATGTTGAAAAATATGGAATTTTAGAATGAATGCTCTTTTCTTTCTTTCTTTCTTTCCTTTATTAAGAGTTTGTTGGGAATATTGAAAAAATAGAGAACACTGAAGGGAATTCTTTTTTCTCTCTTTCTTGTATTCGAAGAACAGATATAATGTTGATAAATGTAGAATTTTAGAAAGATGGCTCTACTTCTCTTTCTTTTATTAGAAATATAGAGAGAATTTTGAAAAATAGAGAATTTTAGAAGGAATTCTCTTTTTTGTTTGAAAATAAAGAATCTTAGAAACAATGCTTTTTTTCCTTCTTGTGCACGAAGTACAGAGAGGATGTCGAAAAATGGTGAATTTTAGAAGGAATTCTTTGCTTTTCTCTCTTGTATTCGAAATACAGAGAGAATGCTAAAAAAAGAAAATTTTAGATGGAATATTTTTCTTTCTTGAATTCGAAGAAGAGAGAGAATGCTGAAAAATAAAGAATTTCAGAAGGAATGATTTTAGACTGCTGAAATATTGCCATATGCAATCATGATCCAATGAATAGATTTCCATCAAATATTTTTAAAAGTTCATTCCCAGGTAGTCTATTTGCCTGGCTGTTTTAGAACAAATGAACTCAGTGACTACAAAAAGAGGTGAATTACAGAGATAGAGTTTAGCTCACATTTATAGGTCATGTAAGTTCACTTTTTTTTTAAACAATTTTGTCAAAGGCTAACGACTATTGATCTGTACTTCTGCATGTATTTAAAACAATCAACTCATGTTGTTATTGTTGTTCATTATGGCGCTGCCATTGGACAAGCCCGCTGTTACGAAGTGAGCGATTTAAGCCAATATGGTGAGTCTCTTGTTTCAGTAGCGGCAACTAAAGCCAAGAGAACGAATTCGGTCTCACCGATCTGCTTGAACTATGCATTTTTACAAGAGGACACATTCACGCATCTCACAGATAGAACAGAGGAAGAACAACCATGCTCAAACCAGGACTGGAATCCAGGTCGCCCATGTTTCGTGGAAGATGCTTTACCCTTATATTACGACTCTAGTAACGCAATCGCATAAAAGATGTATGACACGCCGATTTTGGCAACGTTTTCAACCAATTTCGGTCGTTTTCAGAACGGGGTGTAGGAGAATGGGCATGGGAAAGAATAATCCATCTAAAACCGAAGACTGAAAAGATGATCTGCTAGAGTGGTGGCATTTTTTGTATATTTTATGTTTTATTTTTGTGCTTTTTTGATCCAAATCAATGTGTGAATAAAAATTTGAGACAAATTGTTGAAGTGTAGACTGTCTCTACTGCTCACACAAATAAAATCCCATGCGAAAAAGAGGCTTTTTCAAAAGTCATTAGTTGATTCCATGAAATTTGATTTGTAATCTTGTGAGAGCAATTTTAGTTCCGTATCAAATTTTTATGTCATTTCGGTCATCAAAAAAGTAATCAGTAAAGCATATTCACAGGATTTATACAATAAAAATTCTTTACTAACGCCAAGGGTCTTATTTTGTAATCATTGTTCAGATATGATAGTTGGGAAATTCGTGAGCTCACACGAGGTCCATAATTTTATGCAACAGAATGGGGATAAGATATAAATTTAAAAATATTCAGCCACATTTTAAAAAATCCTCCCCTCTTGGTATTTTCTTGGTTCAAACAGTGTCATAACCGAAGATTCTTTTGTGCCCGATGGAAAAATGATACATCTTTTTGAGCTGATAAAAAGGAACTGTTATTACTGCTGCATGCCATAATGTAGTTTATTTATGATAATGTTTCATCAGTTTCATAATGTTTCATTAGTCCAGATCTTACCTGCAGATCATTTCGTATTATATATATTATTGCGTAAAATATGTATTATTTATACATTTATTTATCTATTATTGTATAACATTTTTATATTTATTTATTTTATTATTTTTTATGAGTTTGAAAAATATCTATGATATTGAAGAAGTTATTCAATAGAGCCGCACTGAACAGATGAAAATACCAATTCTAATATAGTATATTTTATTCCTCCTATCTGTGTTTTAACATACCGATGCAAAAATATATATATATGTATATATATTTGCGCCAGAAAGCAAAACATACAATCGTAATTTCTTTAATATATTTCAACTCCAACTATTAGATCACACCCTCCTTTATTTATGTATTTAAATATTTTGTTTGAATTTACAATCGTTGATAAAATACTTTTAATTCATCCACTCAAGTTCAGACACATTTTTTAAAACTTGTAATGGGTGCCTCTTAATGTTAATACAGCTCTTTTTTAAATATTAATTCAAGAATTAAACATTCGTTAAATATAACGAATTGTTAAAACTTTAAATATTTTAGAAATTTGTGATGAAAATGGACAACTACAATAGGTATAAACTCAATCGGTGAAATGTGAAGATTTCAGTATTTTTCACCTGAAGGTGAAGAAGGCGAGTTGAATTCCAGCGAAAATCAATAATTGCTTGATAGTCAAGTAAAAAAATTAGCTAAATTAAAGTAAAAGTATCAACGATAATTTTTTTCTATGTTGACCTAAGGGAGAATTGAATTATTTTTTTATTTTACCAATTTTGTTGACCGTTGCAATCGAATTTAGTGTCTATTTGGTAGCTGAGTTTGCTTTCTTGCTGGCAGTGGAAAGCATAGTTGAATAGTCAACCGTAATAATCTGAAATATGAGGTAAATTGGAACAGTGCACAAATTTGCCTAAATTGGGGGGGATGCGTTTTTCTTCTTTGTATTCAGAAAGAGAGAATGTTGAAAAATAGAGAATTTTAGGAGGAATGCTTTTTTTTTATGCCCTGCATTCGAAATATAGAGGGAATATTGTAATCGTCAAAGCATTCGAGCCCGAGCATCTTATGAATCTCTAAAAAATAGAGTTACATAAATTCCAAAATTGTCGTCTTTGCCATTATATCCGTCTATTTATGAACAGGATAATTCAAAAATTCTTAGAATTAGACTGCTGAAATGCAGCTGTATGCAATTATGATAAAACTTTCAAATTCTTATGATAAAATTTGATTTCAATGAAATTTTACACGGATTTCATTCACATGTAGTCAATCTTTTTGCCTGACTGTTCCACAGCAAACGAACTCTATCTCTACAAAACGCAGTGAATCAGGAAGATAGAGTTTGGTTCACATTGTTAGGCCATATTAAATCACGTCTTATCGAATTTTGAAACAAATCTGTCAAAGGGCTGATTTTATCGGTCCGTATTTCTGCATGTATTTAAAATAGCAAACTCATGTTGCTTCAAATGACACTCACCATTGGACAAATTCAATTTTACGAAGATAAAGCTAGAAGCCGATTGGGTGATTCTCATTTTTCAGTGACACCAACTAGGGCCAAGAGTATGACTTTGCCCCTCATGCATCTTGATTTCGCTTGCACGACTCCTTTTAACTGGGGGGAGGGCCCATTCACATATCTCACAGCTAAAACAGTGGAAGAACAACCATGTCCGAACCGGACTCGAACCCAGAACCCTCAGATCAAGGAGAAGACACATTAACCCTATGCCATGACGCCGGCTAACATAAAATTTGTAAGACAAGCCAATTTTCGCAACCTCATTTCTCTCGGTCAGGTCGGTTTAATGTCACTTGGCCATACCTAGCAGAATGAGATTTAGCTCATTCCAACCAAGAAGAGTGTGCGCCATTTGTTGTTAACGAGCACCGTTAAGGTGAAAGTACGACTTTGCTTGAACACACATGACACAACCCTTTTCTAGGGAGTGGTCGAACTCATTCATTCATCCGCAAGTCATAATTTAAATCCGACTCATCCCTGATTTATATCTCATCCCAGAGATATAAATTGTAATGGGAACTTTTAGGACTTTGCAGTCACGACCTATTTAACGTACCCCAACTGTTATTAGCCAACTTGGCGGTCTTTGACACGAAACAAATATAGAACTCGCTACCTTTCGGTTACGAGACTGAAGCTCTACAAACCAGGCTACTGCGGCTTTCCCGCGGCTTTCTAACGGGGAGTAGGACAATGAGCACGTGAAGGAGAGAACGATCTGAAAACGATAAAAAGAACAATGATATGTTGGTGTTGGGATTTAAAAAAAATATTTTATGTTTTTCTTTTGGGCTGTGGTTCGTATGAATATATATATATAAAAATTCGGAGCTAAATGTTGAAGTGATCATTGTCTCTACCACACGCACTAAAAAACGCCCTGAGTGAAAAGTGGTTTCAACACAAGCCATGAGTTGAATTCATGAAATTTTATATGTGATATTGTGATAGTAATTTTAGCTGGATGATTGGCCGACGGAGAACTGACGTGAGCTGAATAGAATTGGACTTTGGACAGTGATAAAGTGTCGGTTGGAATTTGAAGAAGGAAAGAGGCCCTAGAATGCGAACATCGAATTCGACTCTCCTCCTGGCTAGTGGTTCTGACTAACCCCCTGTTAGCATCTAGTTGTGCTTTTCTTGGAATGAATGGATAACTCTTTCCCTGAACTTTTTTTCATGATTTAAACCACAAATATTGCATAAATACCGAATATTTAACCAACATCAGAACAAATTGTTCATCTGTTAATATATCTGGCGGGAAATAAATTATTTGTTTGAAATTTCACTCTCTGATTTGATCAGTTGCGATCAATTCATTCTAATACTATTAGTTCACACTCTCACTATGTTATTTAATTTGTATACCCTGTTCGAATTTTCAATGGTTGGCAAAATGAATAAAAAATTCATAAACTCAAGTTTAAAAAGTAGATAAAATACAGTAAATGTAACTAAATTAATCTAAAAGTAGCTAAAATAAAAAATTTCTTTGTTAACCTATTGAATGATATTTTTTATTTTATTTTACTTGACTTGTTGTACGTTGCTATTGAATTTAGTGCCTGTTTGGTAGCTGAATATGTTATAGTTGCTGGGAGGGGAAAGCATAAATGTTAAAAAAAGCTGAATAGTCAACCACAATAAGGTGCCATTTGAGGTCTATTAGGAAAAGTGAGAGCCGTTAACAATTTGTCTCAATCAATGGTCAATGTCCTAAAAAGAAAATAAATAGTTCGAGACAAAATTCTAGATTGTTGCTCAAATTTAAAGCGAAAAGAAGCAGGCACATTTAAAATTCCAACGTTTACAACAAATTTTTATCCTTAACACTTAAATTCCATTAATGTAAGGCTGTCTAAAAGGAAAAGTAAAATACCAAAAGTACCAAAATGCTAAGTATTGCATTTTGGTTCATGGTTCCAGTTAAAAGATAAAATATGTAAGTAAATTCAAATTTCCATCATTTCTACCGACTTGTATGAGCAATAGCATGAAATTAATTTGTACCACTATAAACAGACAAAATATTTTCTAATAAAATTGGTGCTTGGTCATGGAATTCATGCTTACTTGGCACTGGGAAAGCCTTGATCAAGAAGAAGGCTTCTCTGAGCTGAGACCCGCCATTGCACTTCAGTGGGTTGACGTTCGCCACATCCGCGAATAGCGGTTGTTTGGGGTGCGTAATTTTTGGTAGCTGGGACTGCGTTCGCGTTGTCCCTGTTAATTGAAACTGTAGACAACCCACCATAAACAGGCAATATTTTAGTATATCACTTAAAATTCTATTTTTAATTTATTTTTTAAAAAAAAAATATTTTAACCATATTTTTTAACAATATATTTCGGACAAAGCAATAAAATTTAATCTGCACGAGCACGTCAAGGGGAAAACGATTAGCCTTTATCAGCGTCTTGCCATCATATTGATGGAAGTTCAAATTTTAAAAAAATGAATTATGATTGTGAATTAAATCTAGAAAAATGTAACTTTCAGCACGTGACTGGATAAAATGAAATAAATATAAAATGTCATATTTTTTTTTTAAAAAAATGCTAAGCAAAGGTTTAAGTTTTTATGATATTTTGCAATATTTAAATAATTAATTCAATAAATCTTCTATGTTTACGGTAAACCTGATTGAATTTATACAGGATATGCGTTTTAATTTCGAACCAAAAGCTAATTTGTAAATAATAAGTAATAGGCATGCATATTGTTTAGTACTGTTAGTTTGGTTTAAATGAAGTAAATAATTACATTTTATATAGCTTGAGTCAAACAATGCACTGATGAATAAAGAGTTTTAGATTCTTTCATACTGTGCTCTGTGAGCCAAATTTTCAAAATATTTTTATTAATATCTATACTTATAATATAGATAAATGCGCGCACGCGCGTGTGTGTGTGTGTGCGTGTGTGTTGGCGCTCTATAGGCCAGACCGTTGGACCTACACCTACCAAATTTGGTACTTGTATATCTTGGAGATCGGGAATGTGTTCTTTGGAGCAATTTGGTTTTTTTTTCTTTACCTAATTTTTTAAAATATTTTTCCCCTTTTCCGCTTGCTTACAGGCCACCCCCAATTAATGCACGAAAGACCTCAAGATGCCATGACGGAAGCCCTGAAAAATTAGAAATTACGGAAGCCCTGATTTATTTATTACCTTCACATGCAATCCATAGTGGAGGGAGATTACAGAACAGTTGCTATCAAAACGAAAAAAGTCATGGCAGACATAATACAATTTCTCGCGTATTCTATTTGAAGCTGAAATCGCTCATTAATGTTCTAAAAAAAAGGTAAAATATTTGGAGAAATGAGATTCTTCATTTATACGTTTGAGTGGCAGAAGCGTGGGCTTCCACATGCACATATTGTTTTGTGGTTTAAAGAAAAATTCTATGGTCATCATATTGATGCCTTAGTTACTGCCGAATTACCAAATCCTGAAATTGAGCCAATATTATACAACGTTGTTAGGACACAGATGATACATGGACCCTGTGGGAACATCAATCCTCTTTCACCTTGCATGAAAGATGGAAAATGCACAAAAATGTATCCAAGTGATTTTTAAAAGAAAGACATACAGGTCATGACAGATATCCACTTTATCGCAGACGGAAAACTGAAGACGGAGGGCAAGCAACAATAGTGAATGTTCGTGAGGTAGTGATAGATAATTGTTGGATTGTTCCTTTTTGTCCAATGTTATCAAGAGCATTCAATGCACATATCAACGTCGAATACTGCAGCTCTATAAAATATATCAAATGTGTGTGTAAATACATAAACAAAGGCTCTGACATGGCTACTAAATTTATTTTTAAAAATGATGACATTCACCATGATGACATTCAAATGCTTACAGACTAAGTATTCAATAATCACAATTTCGGTTTGTGACTCCAATATAAAGCGAAGAAAGCAGGTATATTTCAATTTCCAACATGTCTATAGACTTGTATATGGTAATACTGTGAACATAATTTGTACCACTATAAACAGAAAAAAGTTTTCCTCATAAAATTGATGCTCAGCAAATGCGAACATACTTACTTGGCACTGGGAAAGCCTCGATCAGGAAGGAGGCTTCTCCGAGCTGAGACCCGCCATTGCACTTTGGAGGGTTGATGTTCGCTACATCCGCAAATCGCGGTTGCTTGGGGTGCGTAATTTTTGGAAGTTGGGACTACGCTCGCGCTGTCCCTGTTGTTTGGAATGGTAGACTCTCTACAACAAATAGTGAATTAAAATTCATATGATAATATCGATGGCATTTACCAAAGGGGATATAAAGCCTTGTACTTTCGTTCTATAAAATCTTTTGCCACCTCATAGGCTCACTTTCTTAAGGTGAATACGGGTGTCCCAATCCCGTGGTACACTGGGATCTTTGCTCCCTTTCTGTTTACTTTCCCTTACGCCTTCTGCTTTCTCCTCTTTCGATCTTTCTGTTGAGGTTAGGCGAGGAAGCTCTACATGAGAAGCTGTAGAAGCTCTGTTTGCTTTCTACTTCTCAGGGATAGCAAATACCCCCAAGCGTTAGAAATGCGTGGTGACCCATTTGACGGGTGGTGCACTCTATTCCCCAGTAATTCTATCGGCTGGTACCTAATCACCAGAGTGGCTAGTCTACTTGGGATCAAGCAAAAGGTGAAAAAAGGTTCTTGTGAAAAAGAGTATCTCTCAAATCATAGGAGAATTGAAATCTATTAAGAAACTGGAATCTATGGACCTTCAGGTCGAAGTTCGATCACCGAAACAAACTAAACAAACTGTAAACTTTTAATCTTTGTCAACTATAACAATTTCTGTTGGTTCTCACCCAACCTTAAACTAGGCCAAGGGAGTTATATCCGGCGGGGAATTGTTTAACGTTCCCATAGAAGAAATTACTGGAAAACTGAAAAGCCCAGGATATATCATGTCCGACATATTACAATATGAAAGGATGGACTACTTGTCAATACAAAACATTTCTTGTTAACTTTTAACAATTCAGAATTTAATGAATGCATCAAAGCAAGATATATGCGATTGTCTGTTAGCATATATATACCGAACCCATTCAGATGCTTCCAGAGCCAGCATTTCGGGCATTCGAAATTTTCCAGCCACGGGACACTGGCATAGGCCCGCTGAGCGGTAGCTGGCCATAAGAGCTATTGCTGTCAATTCTAAAGGAGAATGCATCATTCTCCAGTATCTGTTTTGCCTGGAAGCAGAAAAAAGAAAGCACATCTAGAAAAGTTTAAAAAAAGCATTTCCTATAGTGAAACCTCTAAACTTGTATAATCAAAAACGCTAAAAGCTGGAATAGTTATGCTTCGCTGATTAAGAAATCTTCCGTTTCATTATCCATTCATTGATCTCTTCCCAATCTTTTATCTGGTACAAGCTTAAAGCCATCAGACACTATAAGAGCATCACTGCAGAATTCTTGCACTGTAAACTGGGGAGTTTTAAGGTATCCCAACACTTTGAAAAGGTTTATTTTCCATAAATTATTTTATTGTATAGATCAGCCTTTGAGCTATCCAAAATAGTTTTACTTTTATCTCTACATTAATTAGAAATCAAGATATTAATATTTTCGTAATGATTGGTAAACCGAAAGTGAACATATAAATTGACGAAAATGTCGATTTAAAAGGAGAGAAACATGCTAAAAATTTGTAAGAACACATATTTAGTTTTAAATACGGAAAATGCTCTGCACAGAAAAACAAATTGCCAATAAGTGTTTTAACGATGTTTTATGGAAATTTGTACCTAAATATGCCTTGGTTGAGTTCTAAATTCTCAGATGAGGGGTATTTATGGCTGTAATACATTTTAACGAAGCTTTTTCAGAATAACTAAATATCTTTAGGATTATTTGAGCGTACCTAGTTTAAATTTAGTTAAAGCATTTTCTGACCTCGATAAAGATATAAAAAAATATAATTAAACACTTCCAAATGCAAAGATTGCCAGAAAACATTTAAGTGATTAGAAACGGAAAATTATTCAAAGATGACGTGGAAGAGGGTATAACCTATAAATATTCTGAAATTTAAGTATGTACGCCCATAATTTATCATTAAAACAAGTTACTGAATAATTTGACTGTATTTTTTTTAAACTGATTTTCCTCATTTTCTGTTCACTTCAAATCAAATAACACAAAATATAATTACTTTATGGATTATCTATCCTACTTACCCTAATTCATCAGGGTTCGTTTACTTGTTTATTGCGTATGTATAGTGTGGAAAATGAACATTAATGATCAGTCCCTCAATAGACGAAAGAACACAGACGACGCGTTTTTACAGGAAAACAACAGTACAGAGACGAAAAATATTTACAGCACAATTATATACAGAAGACTATATACAGCCGAGACGAAAACCCAGTACATCACACTGCAGCTCTCTACGGAAGACAGCAACTCTAAATTGCAACAGCAGTCCACAGGTAGAAATTCCGTAGTAACAACGTCCACAGCACACAAAGCTAACAATCAGGATTCAACAGCA
>JAPMOQ010042867.1:0-11080 GCA_026543055.1 Argiope trifasciata
GGTGTTCTAAAACTTAGAGATTCAGCAAAATCTCGAGTTCAAATTTTTTGAAGATTAATATACTTTCTCTATACTCATACGAGAAAGTAAAATTGTAAAGATCGACAAGGATAAAATGCGGTTCACAGTTTCATTAAATGAAACGTTCATTCATATCAAAATTTGTATCAATTCCACCGGTTTACTATTGATCTGCCTATTTGAATATACGTTACTCAAAAGCATAATGACTTAAAATGAAAGAAATTCGGCAAGAAAATAGCTGAAATTTTGGTTTCTAGAGTTTAAAAGAGGTTGCCAAAATACATTCTTCAAATTGCTCAAACGCAAATTGCTCATATGCATGATTCTTTTACTCTACATGAATTCGTAAAATATAAGTCCTTGTGTGTGATAGGGAAAGATACTTCATTTATGTTTTCATGCTTTTGTTTTATTCTTATCTCTTATTATGAGAGTAATAGAAATCCGAGTACTCGAGGCTTTCATAGCCTGGTGTGAGATCCACAATTTGAAGGAGATGAAAATGATAATTCCTCTATTTAGGAAGTACGCAAGAAAATTTCGTGGAGACTACTCTCGTTTTTTCAATCACTTCATCAAATCCATTTCCATGAACAGCAATTTTAGTATAATTGTAAAGATGCAGAAGCAGCTACCTTATTTATAGTAAAAGAATGGAGAAAAGAGAAGTTGTTTCCAAGCTTCGGTATATGTAACGACTAATAAACTTCCAAGGCAATTTAGTAATACGCCGAAAAAGAGAACCAGTACAGTAATTACGGGAAAGAATGATAGAGTAATGAAAGATGAAAATAAAGATTAGTTACGGAGTTATAGATGTTCAAATCGTAACTGTTATAGTTATTCAGAAACCTCATCACGTTGCTGAGCGGTGATTGCATGTCAACCATTTCTTCGAAACTAAACATAAATTCCAATAACTAAGAGCCCCGGAGAACTAAAGTAGCATAGTTTGGAATTAATTTTCTGCTAAATTACTAAAAAAGCAAGAAACAAAAGTTGATATTTTAATTGGCCCAAATGAGATCGATTAAAATACAAATGAAAATGTCAAGGATTATTGTGCAATGTATGAAGTGGATGTTTATTACATCTATTAAGTGAAAATTGAGGGACTAAAAGTAACCTAAATTGGATATATTAAGACTGAACTTTGATAAATTTTAAATGCAAGGGACCAAATCATTTCTCGAGAGAAAAATGAGGTTTATTAAATGCCATTTATTAGTAGTAGACAATATGCTTAATGCCTTGTCCACCGTTTTCTGCTACAAGATAAGAGTTCAATATCTCACTTCCTATAACAGGCCGAAACATATCAATTGGAGTATTACGAATATGCCGGTGAATGATATCTTTTCATTATGAGAAAATTGCGGAATTATCACAATAAATGTTTAATTGAGCTAATTTGAAAGATAAAAATCTGATTGATTAAAGTTTTTTGATAGAGTTAGCCAAAAATGGTGGCTTTGAAGAGGGCGATTGAAATTTAATACCTGGTTATTATGGCAATTTGTTTACTTTTATCAAATTTTGAGGAAATTTCGTTCAGAAGGAGTTTGATAAAATTCCAAAGGAGGAAATTTCTGCGCATAATATTACCATCTATGAAATAGATACTTGCCAAAATTTGCGCCATTTTCAGCAAGGAATTGACTTCTGACGGTCTATACTATCAGAAACATGAAAAAGCGATAACCAAAAACGCATTGACTTAAACATATCAAATTGGGCATCGGATTTTATGACAGAAAGTGTAAATTTCTGTCAAATTTTAGTTTTAATCGGCTGGGAAGAGCGCATCAAAAATCCAAATTCGAACTTCGAATACTTTTTACCGGATTCCAGGGATCAAACACTAAAACCCTAGCAAAGGATGACACGATAGATTCAGTAAAAAGGCCAAATTAACTTCAAAGTTTAATAATTCATAATTATTATGCCATAATGCCATGTAAACCCTTCTCTGGAATAACACTTTTATTAGAGAATATGTGAGGAAATTTTGTTGAGGGAAATCCCATTGGTTTAACTAAACGAATTTTGCTGAACTTGAAATTACTACTGATAAAATCTTTCGAAACCTGTTATTACAGAATAACTTCTATTGGGTTGTTCGGAAAGTCATTTCGTTTTTTTTTAGTGAAAATGAAAGGCGATTTTCGTATAATGAATAAGCATTTTATTAAATTATGTATTGGCTATTCTGATCCAACACCCTTTGCCATCTTTCTGGTAGTAGCATGATTCCACGCTCATAAAATTTTTGGTCTTTGCTGGCAAAAAACTGATCCAGGTGATTTTTGGCATCTTCATTTGAGGTAAAGGTTTTACCGTCCAAAAAATTTTGCAGGGACCGGAACAAATAATAATCCGAAGCCGCCAGATCTGGAGAATATGGTGGATGTGGCAGTGTATCCCATTCAAGCAGTAAAAGCGTTTGGCGAGTGACCAAACTTGTAAGAGGTCTCGCATTATCTTGGTGGAACACTACACCTTTTCTGTTGATTTACTCTGGCCTTTTCTGTTGAAGTGCATCGTTCAGTTTGTCCAGCTGATGACAGTCGACTTCGAATTAATTGTTGTGTTATTCTGTAAAAGCTGTAAAAAAACCGATTCCTTTAAAATCCCACCAAACAGACAGCATCACTTTTTTTTGATGATATTGGCTTTCGAAATGCTTTGAGCCGGTTCATCTTTTCAGCTCCATGATCATTTGCGTTTGACATTGTTATATACAACGCATTTTTCGTCCCCAGTAATGATGCGCTTTGAAAATGAATCATTTTTGTGACGTTTGAGGAGCGAATCACAGACATCAACGCGACGACACAAATTTATCTCCGTGAGAACATGGGGAACCCATATATCGAGCTTCGAGGTTAATCCCAGGCCTTTCAGGTGGTCATAAACAGTTGAATTCGATAACTTTAAGATCTCACCGATCTCACATGTTGTTATTCGCCGGTTTGCATCAACTAATGCCTTTATCTTGTCTTTATCAGCTTCAACCGACCTTCCAGAACGTGGTGCATCTTCGACATCAAAATTGCCGGATCAAAATTTTGCAAACCAGTTCTGACACTGGTGTATTGTCAACACATCTTCTCCATACACTTCGGTTAATTTCTTTCTGGCTTGAACTGCATTTTTACCTTTTCTGAAGTAAAAAAGTAAAATATGACGAAAATGCTGCTTATTGCTCTCCATATTTAAAAGGGCACCAACCAAAAACTACTGCGTAGAATTAATAGAACTTTTTCACACACAAGCCTTGCAATATCAGCTCTCAAGACATATAATGGTTATGCGGCTTAAGTGTGAAGTTGGTTTCGAAAAAACGTAATTAAGTCCTCTGACGCGAAAAAACGAAATTACTTTCCGAACAACCCAATATTTTATTAGGAGTTTTAAGGTTAAACTTTTATGAAAACTTTATGCACAGAAAACAAAGATACATTTAATAAATAAATACTAGACACTATCAAAGTAAATAGAATCATATAAACGTTTTATTATGTATTAAGAATGCACTAAAGAATATCTGTAGTATAGAATTAATATTGAAACTCTTTTTCGAGAGGCAACCACATGATTTAATTTAAAACTTTCTTTATCATTTTAGAAGAAAAAGTTTGTGGGTATAACTTTCAGTTAAAGCAAAATATGAAATAAAGCCAACTGTACCATCTATTTTTATTCTTAACCAAACGATATTCGTTTGGGAAATAATAAAATAAAAAATGGCATTGGCTTGAAGAAATTTCGTGATATATAGCTCTAAAGTTATTTCATTCATTCATTTTACTATCTGATCACGTCCCGGAGAAATAAGGTTAAATTGCATCATTGCCGTTGCATAAATCTTACCAATTTTTTTAACTTCTGGACAAAAATTTAAAAACAAAATTTTTTTCTTCTTGAGATCTGGTATATTTCTCACATCGGGGAAAAAGAAAGTTGATTTTTTTATTCTTGGCAGCATTTGGATAAATAAACGTAACTTTTTTGAAGTCACGTGTTTAAAATAGATAAATAAATCGTTTACATTAGCATGATGGAATTTTATTTTAAAAAACAATAAGCAGATATTTATAAAAGTTTCACTAATTGAGATAAAAATGAGACTATGATTAGTTGCATTATAAATTCTTTTTTCAAAAGTCTTTAAATAGTTCATTTATAATTTTTTCCCGTAATTTTTTAAAATATTTTCGTTTAGAATTAATTTTTTTAACCCATTTTTATTTGTACATTAAAAAGCATAATTCTTTTTTTTTATTTAAATTTGTTTCTGTTTTTTATTTTATTGTTTGTTAATTGTTATTAATATTAATAAATAATTAATAATAAGGATTTATGAAATACTTTTTTTTTAATTTCTTTGTCCTTTTTCATTACATGCATGGACTAACAAATTAAATCGATTATTATTAGTTCTGATAACTTTAAAGTAATAGATTACTGTTGATAACATTAGAGAGTACAAAGTTTCCTAATTCAGATGTCAATTACAAAATTTCATCTTTAATAAAGTGAAAGTAATCATGTTAAATATGAAATAGGCAAAAATACAAAGAGAACTATCTTATTTAGTAAACACATGGATATCACTTTTTTTCAGAATCACTGTAATTAATTATAGCAATTTTAAAAGCAAGAATATAAAAATGTTTTCAGTAATTTCTGTATAAATATTTTTACCAGATATAAATCGAAAATTCTATAGATTTTATATAAAGTCAGTACATAGATGTCGGGTACAATAAAATGAAAATGTATGATCAAAAACAAGATCATAGTGTCAATAAAATGAAAATGTATGATCAAAAACAAGATTCTAGAGTCAATAAAATGAAAATGTATGATCAAAAACAAGATTCTAGAGTCAATAAAATGAAAATATAAGGTCAAAAACAAGATTCTAGGATACACTAAAATGAAATATATGATTAAAAATAAGATTCTAGAGTACTATAAGATGAAAATTGCACGATCATAAACAATAATACATCACTTTTATATTAAATTAAATGTAATGCTTTTTTCTTTCACAATTTTCCATTTTATCAAACGTCTGTATTCTGCAATAAATCTAAATATTCGACCACAAGTCAAAGGTGGATTAATACAATGGCCTTGGATCTTGTTTTATGGATCTCCACATAGTTTCTTTTTTATTGAAAGTAAAATAGAATGCATTTTCCCAACAACTATTTCCAAGAATGATAAACTTTCTCATAAAATATTTTAAACAAAAAACCAATTTTAATATCCACCTTATCTTTTACTGGTTAACATGCCAAAACTAAGGTGATAAAATTTGTAAAAGTGATTTAATTTCCATACCTGAAAGAATTTGTGACTCATTACTCCAGACATTTTCTTTCACCAAACTTCATTTTTCTAAAAGACCTCATCATCATGGAGTACAGAAGTTGTCTAGGTACCAGCTGTCATGTTCCGACGAAGAAAATTTAAATAAAGCCAACTTGGGGTTAATCGATCTTAGTTAATGATATGGGCCTACTTAATGGGATGATAAAGAACAGACGAATGAATGGTAAAATAATACCACATCTGCTTGCGATGTTCTTCATCGTTGTTGAAATTTCAAAGAATGTATGTTTCCTTCTAGAATTGTAGCATTTTATATATTTCAATAAATAATTTTATATATAGCATAGATAATATTAATACAATCAAATTATATAAAGTAAATTATATTAATCAAATTACATAAAGTAGATAATTTTAATCAAATTATATAAAGTACATTATTATTAGTGATGTTTGATTATCTACTATTATTATAATCTCTACTAATAATAAAGAAATTTGTCTGCATGTGTTAGTGTTCCATAGGCCTGGCCATTTGATTTACAGCTACTAAATTTCGCATATATATGCCTAGAAGGAAAAAAGTGTGCGCTAGCAGAGATTAAAAAATTCAATTAGAAGGTGAATTAAATAAAAATAAAACGAAAGATTGCAATTTTTTTGTAATAGTTTCTGAAAATATTACTGCAAAAATATTTTTGTACACCATTTACAAATTAAGAATTTTTTCTTTTTAGCAATACCAATTTAGTTATGATCCATTTTTTCTCGAATATTTATAACTTTTTAAAAAAAAATTTCCTTGCATAGTTTTTGACATTAATATACATTGATGACATTAATATACTTGTATGTAAATTATGCAAAGTAAAAACTTTGTTAATCCGGCAACAACAGGACTTTGCTGGCGGAAAAGATATTACTAGATTAAAAAAATCATTTCTTTGGGTAGCCTGTGAATAGCTATTTCTGAACCCGAGATTTTGTTAGTCATTAGTATAACAACTAATGAATTTAATTTTGTACCTGACATTTAAATCCAACAAACACATTGCACTACTTCTATTAGAATTTTGAATCTTCAAAGGAACTTGATGAGATTGGTCTCCAGAATTTTTTTTTATCTTCTTGCATATCATCATCTTCTTTTCTGTGTAGATGTCCTAAGCAAAAATCATGAACTTTGTGAATAATCAGGTTTTTATTTTCAGAATCTCGCACATGAACCTTTAATGCTTCGTAGTAGAGGAAATATGAAGAGACATTTTAGGCTCCTTTTCATCTCTAGAGAAAAAAAAAAAAAAAACGATACTGTATTAATTTTAGTAACAAGATAAATTACCAAATTTCATTTATTTTGTTACACAATGATCCGAACTTTTGAGTCAGTCTTTGGGTTTTTCCACTTCCAATCCATGATCTCATGTAAACAAAACTGAAAGATTCGAATCCGACTTTTCAAAGTTTAGTGATTTGTTGTTGGCGGCACTTATTATGTAAATTACGCATACTTAACTAGTATAAATACGTGTGGAATTAAAATCTGTGGGTTTTTGATGTTAGAATGAGTCTCGGATGATATAAGACCATGCGGTTGGCTTGCCTTTTAGGAATTTTTAAGATGAATCGCTGCGTTTTTAGATGGAATGGTCGAATTCGAATCTGTTAAAGTTTATTCACAGTATGTGGTAATATTAATTTATTTTGATCTTTATTTTGAGATTTAACGTATTATTTCTTTTCTTTTTGCTATAAGAATGAGCCTGTTGACTTTTACTTAAATAAATATGAACTTTTATGAAAACTGCTTTTATCATTCTTCCTCGACAATAAATTCCACTGCACAGCTTTGCTAATTTCGGATGAATTTATCCGGAAATCTAACAGAGTGGTTATGGGCCCAGTTAGCCCACGCTCTTTGTCGAGGAAGGTTTAGCAGTTCAAACAGGCAACGCAGTACGTTTATATAAAGAAGTGTTGCAGTTCAGTCGAATTCTTTCTGAGCAGTGATGGAGGTAAACAACCCTATTCCAGTGCTGACCCAAAATAATTGGAATACGTGGAAGCGTGACATGCAGGTAATCTTGATGCATTATGGATGTTGGAACTTTATTATACAGACCGAATCGGATGCTAACGAAAATGCTACGTACAAAGAAAAATGTGATTGGCAACTCCGTAAAGATCGCAGTTACACATTGATCTACACTAATATCAGTCCGGAACTGAAAGATCTGATATCGGACACGACTGATGGTGCAGCAGCTTGGAAGATACTCAAAGATTACTTTGAACCAGTGACCAGAGCCCGTGTCATCCAGCTTTTAGATGAATTTTTTGGAACAAGATACCAACCAGGAGAGGAATTGGGAATATTCATCTCTCGAGTAAAGACGGCGGCTACCAGATTACAAGAGGCAGGTCATAAAGTAAATGACTTGTATCTTGGATTTCAGTTAATTAGATGGCTTCCGCAGGAATTCCAGTCTACGGTTCAACAGATTTACAGATGGAAGGACGAGGATTTCACAGCCCGTAAAATAGAGGCGGAATTGATACTCGAGGCCAACAGACTTCAGCTGATGAAGCAAGATTTGGAGAAAACAGAGACTGTGTTCTACAGTTCTACATCAAGTAGAAGGTCCCGGAAAGTTCTTCCCGATGTGATCGCTGTTCCTGGTGTTGCGAACTCGGTTCCTGACAGTAGAGGGACAACTCCTGGAGATCTTGGAGGTAAAGCTGAGTACCAGAAAAAGGACGGTAAGATATTTGACCGTAAATCTATTAAATATGTGAAACGGACTATTAAGAAGATTGGTCCTTGTTATTTGTGTAATAAATATGGTCATCTTAAGGTAAACTGTAAATATAAGAACTCTCGTCAAAAATCTGTTTTGCCTTTGAATGAAAATTTAAATACAGAGTTTAAAATAAAATTAAGATTCTGTGAGGCTGAATGCAGCTTAATAGAACTCAACAAGATATCTGTAACTAGTTGTAACTTATTTGAAGAAAACTCTGATAAAGGTGTATGGGTTATAGATACGGCTGCAACAAGCCATTTTTGTAATGGCAAAAGTTTGTTTTTAGATCTCAAACCAGTCACGGATATGGAAATGTCGTTAGCAACGGCAGACAAAAGTTGTGCAATAGAAGGAATCGGTAAAATTAGATTTTTAGTTAAACATAAGGATTGTTTTAATGAGATTACATTGTCTGATGTTTTATTTAATCCCTAGTTGAGGAGAAATTTAATATCCGGTTCCAAATTAGAAAGTAAAGGTGCTCACTTTGTGGGTACAAATGGAAAAATTAATGTTTTTAATAGAGACTGGAAAAAGTTGTTTTCAGCAACACGTCGAGAAAATTTGTATTATTTTAAACCTACTCGTTATATTATCCCAAAATGTAAAGAAATTAATTTAATTAGTAATGCACCTAATAAAATGAAAAGTGGTTCAATTGATATATGGCATGAACGCTTTTGTCATATAAATAATGATTATCTGGTGAAAACTAGTAAAAATGATAGTGTAAGAGGTCTCCCGCGTTTAACTAATAATAATAAGTCTCATTGTATTTCATGTAAATTAGCCAAGTCTAAGAGAGTCTCATTTAAAAAGACGGGGGCCGTAAGATCAAAACATCCTTTGGAATTACTGCATATGGACCTTTGTGGGCCAATGCCAACTGAAAGTCAGGGTGGTAATAAATATTTCTTGAGCATAATAGATGATTACTCAAGGAAGGTGAAGGTATTTCCTATTAGGAAAAAGTCGGATGTTTTCCATACATTTTAAGATTTCACAAACGTGCAGAGCGTTTTCTAAATAGAAAACTAATCGCAGTTAAAACCGATGGAGGACTAGAATTTTGTAATAAAGATATGAATTCATTCTTGACAGAACTGGGTATAAAGCACGAGATAACAAATCCATATACACCAGAACAGAATGGAGTCGCAGAGAGATATAATTTAACTGCACTAGACGGAATCAAAGCACTACTGAAATCTAGTGGAATCGCACATAAGTTTTGGGGAGAAGCATTACTTAGCTTCACTTATACTTGGAACAGAGTTTGTCATAAAGACTGTAATAAAACCCCTTTTGAAAAATATTCTGGTAGGAAACCATCCATATCGCATCTAAAACCTTTTGGTTGTTTGGCATATGTTGGTGTGCCAAAGCAGATTAGAAAGAAATTCGATATGCGAGCAAAACTAGGAATCATGATGGGTTATGCTTTGCATACTAAAGGTTATAGGATATGGTTAATAGAAGAAAGTAAATTAATTGAAACTATTAACGTGAGATTTGACGAACATAGGAAAGGAATTGATTATAAAGCAAATACTAATAGTTACCCTAAACTTAATTTTAACTTTCCAAATTATGATGATTTTGAGGACGATTTCGACACATTAACAAATTCGTTAGAGAGTCGTTTAATTTTAGAAACTCCCTCAACTACAATAGTAAAATCCGAGTTATCAAAGGATAACCAAAGCTTAACACCATGTTCAGAGGTTAAGTGGATTCGAAAAACAGGTAGGAAAGTAACTGGAGCTGATATATATTACGGTATCGAAGGATCATCAACTCGATTAAAATCATTCGATGAAATAGAACGGTACTGTAAAGAACACAACATTGTTTTTGATCCGAGTATGTTTGATTTTAGTAAGGGTGATGCCGAATCTCAGGAATTTTCAGGTTCGACTAAAATACAACAAGAAGCTAATGTTACTGAAATAGTTATCCCTAACAGTTATAAACAAGCAATTGAATGCAGAGAAGCATCTAAATGGAGCGATGCAATGGACAGGGAAATAAATGTTATGATGGAGCGTAAAGTATGGGATTTGGTTGATCCTCCGTGTAATGCAAAAGTCTTGGGAAACCGTTGGGTTTACAATATCAAACATGTTGAAAATAATAAAGTTAGATACAAGGCCCGTTTAGTGGCACAAGGTAATACACAGGTAAAATACGAGTCATTTGACGAGGTGTTCAGTCCACTTGTAAATTTTACTATTGTAAGACTATTTTTCACAATATGTGTATGTTTGTGGAAATGGATGCATGTTCATGTAGATATTACTAATGCTTATTTATATGCAAATTTAGATACTGTTATTTATATGAAACAACCATCTGGATACGAAAAAGATCCAAACAAAGTTTGTAAATTGCGTAAGGCAATCTATGGTCTCCACCAAAGTGGACGTCAATGGTTTTATGAATTAGCGGATAGATTGATTAAACTAAAATTTAAGAAATTAGAATGGGTTAATTGTGTGTATATTTTTGAAAATAATGTTATTTTATTATTTTATGTAGACGACATTATTGTATTTGGCAAAGAAAGACAAAATGTAGATCTTGTGTTAAAATTATTACAGGGCAATTTTTAATACTAAAGATAATTCGGCAGACATTTTTACAAAGCCCATAGTTAAAGAAACCTTATTGAAATTTTGTCGAAAATTGTTTTTCATTTAAGAGAATGAAGCCGTTTTCTGTACATGATTCATATTTTTCTCTTGCAGATAAAGTGTATTTTTCAGAGTCCTGTTGTAGGATATGTAATTGTAGTATGTAATCAGATTACTAATTTGTAAGAGATCGTGATGAGGAAGCTGGAAAAAGGGGGCCGATTGTTAGACAATGATCCGAACTTTTGAGTCAGTCTTTGGGTTTTTCCACTTCCA
>JAPMOQ010042876.1:112-13895 GCA_026543055.1 Argiope trifasciata
GAAAGTTGTATTTCTTTAGATTTGATTTGCGATGATAGTTTTTTTTTTAATTTGAACTTCCGGCATTGTTTTATTTTATTTTATCCAGTCACGTGCTCAAAAAAACATGGTTAAAATATTTCTTTAAAAATTCGTTTAAAATAGAAGCTTGAGTTATACATTAAAACACTGATATCACAAGTTCATCTCTTTTTAATTAAAAGCTAAATATTCATTTTTTAAAGCATTTATAGACTCGTGCTACATACTATACAGCTATTTACTTCATTTAGACTTTTTTATAGATGTATTTCTATTATTAAACAAAGCTGATTTATTTAATTAATAATATTGTAAAAGTCACAAAAAATTCTTTGCATTTTCTTTTTTTAAAAAGAAAAAACATATTTCATATTTATTTCATTTCATGCAGACACGTGCTGAAAATTGCATTTTTAAATGTTTAATTTGCAATAATTATTTATTTTTTTAATTTGAGTTTTTATCTATCTGATGGCAACCTATTGATAAAAGATAATTTTTCCCCTTCCACTCGTAACGTGCTCCTGCAGATTAAATTTTATTGTTTTGTCCGAAATATATTGTTGAAAAATATAGTTGAAATGCTTCTTTAAAAATTCATTACAAATAGAAGCTTAAGTTAAATGTTAAAATACTGATACTATTAGAAAGCTAATTTTTTTATCTTTAAATTGATGTTAAAATCATGTTTCTCCGATAATATTTTCGGAAGTTATAGCGGAAAAACGTCGAAATTTCGCTTAAATTTTAATTAATTCAAATTCTAATTAAAAATTCGAAAAAAGGGCTCCGAGGTGCACATTCCGGACCTCCAAGGTATACATGTACCAAATTTGGTAGCTGTAGGTCCAACGGTCTGGCCTGTAGAGCGCCAACACACACACACACACACATTGAGTTTTATTATAAGTACTAGCCGCCTTTGGCGACCAGCTGGTTCGCCATGAGTAATGCGTTCTAAAATTTTCAATTAAATCACATATTCATTAGCCTTGAAGTAATTCCGGGCATTGATTGACCTGAAATTAGTATTTTCTTTAAGATGATGGACGGAAAGTTCTAAAAGTACACCTTTTCCTAGTAATATTCTTTAATTTTATAAATCCGTCAGTTTTAACCATCGGTTATGCTTCCAAAATATTAAAAAAAATTTCGATGATGTTGCCAAAATATTAAATATGTTTTTTTAAAGAAAGCGAGAAAGGGAAAAAAAGTATTAAATTAATGATGCAGATATTGCAAACGATAACATAAATATGCCATTAAGTCGGGATTTCAATGCATATCCTGTCAAAATTCAATCAAGTTTACCGTAAATGAAGAAGATTTATTGAGTTAATGGTATACATATTGCAAACTATTGTAGAAACCTTTGCTTTGCATTTATTTTTCAAAGAAAATATCACATTTTATATTTCTTTTATTTTATCCAGTCACGTGCTGAAAGTTGCATTTCTGTAGATTTATTTTGCGATGATATTTTTTTTATTTGAACTTCCGGCATTCTTTTATTTTATCCAGTCACGTGATAAAAACATGGTTAAAATATTTCTTTAAAAATTCATTAAAAATAGAAGTTTACATTATAAATTAAAAAAACTGATACCATTAGAAAGCTAATTTTTTTTATCTTTAAATTGATATAAAAATCATATTTGTGCAATAATATTTTCGGAAGTTATGGCGAAAAATCGTCGAAATTTCGCTTAAATTTTAATTAATTCAAATTCTAATTAAAAATTCGAAAAAAGGGCTCCGAGGTGCACCTTCCGGACCTCCAAGGTATACATGTACCAAATTTGGTAGCTGTAGGTCCAACGGTCTGGCCTGTAGAGCGCCAACACACACACACGCACACACACACACACATTGAGCTTTATTATAAGTATAGATAGATAACGGTAAAGCTACATTAAAGCGAAGTGAAATAATATATCCCTTCTGGATTTCCAATTCATTCTTAAGATTACAATAGAATTCTGCTTCCGATTTCCATTGCCATTTCACTTAATATATCCACTGATTTCATACATATAATCTATTTTTTAAATAAAAATAACACCGATATTGTAATTCGGATTTTACACTAAATTGGACATATAAGTCATCTATATATTTAAAATAATTCACCCAAGCAAATAATCCATCACCCGGTGACACCCATTCAACTTACTTTGAAATTTTTGATTCAAACGAAACTTTGCAAAAATCCGTCTTAATTAACCTTAATGTTATTCACTTTCATTAGTACTTATTTCCATTCTCAAGAGGCAGAGGTTATTTCCTCACTTTGGAAATACAATTAACAAATTAGAAAGTTATTAGTTTATTAAGAACCTATAAATAAATTCTAGTCTTTTTTAGTTTCTATAAAATGCTGTTTATCAATCATTTCTAGCAGATTAAAATGAGTAACCTTAGTATTGCGTGGAAACAAATAGTCTTTGACAGCTAATAGTCCAAGAGTAACAAGTATAGTTCACTCTTATACACTTTCTTCACTCTTTTTTCACATGGTTCATTTCAACAATTTTATTCATGAAGTTATTTCATCTCTTTGTAAACGCAATTAACCAATAACAATGATATATAGTTAATACGCATGTTTAAATTAATACTAAATTTTCTTTCACAGGTGTATCATACAGCTTATTAAGCATTCTGAGATGATTAAAATTAACATTCTAAATATTGTGAGGACACAAAGGTCGATTAAAGAAGAAAATAATAACAAAATTTACTGAAAATCATACTCTCGTTCCAGAACGAACAACTAAAATATACTCTATTGATTTACTGATATTTTATGGTAAAATTAACTGAATTAGGGGATGAACCAATACTATTCATCGCAATCAATTCAGCATTCGTGATTACTTTATAAGTTTCGTGTTAAGCATCAATTCTCTAGAGATTTCAACTGATTAAAATCTTAAATCTGAGATTACTTAAAACGAAGTAATTAAGTTAACCGTCTTAGGGTTAATTAGGCTGTCACTTTCAGGTTTCGATTATCCTATCTTCAGACGAGATGAAAATTGTATGATTCAGAATGTACCTTCAAACCATATATACGGTGTCATTAGAAGTTCTTTTTCCAGTTTCGGCTAATTGAATCTGAAATTGGAAGTTTACAAAATGGGAAGTGAAGCATTTGGAAAATTGTCTGATCTGTGTTAAGGAAGATTGAAGACTGTGGTCTAAAACTTGGTTCTCTAGAGATTTGATTATTCTTAAAGACTTCATGAAACAGGGCGAAGGATTTAATAACATTCACTTATTTCGATGGTTGTTCTACAAATAAATATACTCATTCTTTATCAATCTATTTTATTTTTATTTTAATTTTTTTTTATTAATCTATTAATATTTTATGATTTTTCATAAACATATAGAATATATCCACATTCCTAGAACCTATAAACGGTATACTATTTATTTACTGTAAAATAAGTGTAATTCTGACTTGTTGATAGTAATATTGCTTACTTTTAACTGAATCTATTATAAACAATTGATAGTTACCAGAAAATTATAAGTTTAATTACAAATTGTGACTGGAATTAAACTTAGAATTTTCGGGTAACTATCAATTATTTATAATAGATTCAGTATATAATAGATTACAAATTGTGAATGGAATTTATTCCCCTTTTTTCTACTAAACTTTCTGTTGTCTACTCAAATGCGCATTGTGATGAAAAAATCGTCCATATGGTTGGAATTCCTGGACTAACCATGATGACGTAATCCTTTCGCGCACTCGTGCGGAGAAGTCAGAAAAAATAATTCCGTGATACCATAAGTAACATATGTAAGTTCAGATCAATTTAAGATTTGCTTTTGGTAGCAGAATTGTGTAAGAATGGAAACAGAAATGGTTGCATGCTGTAGAAAGAATTAGTGCACTTAAAATGAAATGTATGTAAATATTAGCATACAATTATTTGTGCCTGTGTCTTCGTCATGTAAATAAAAAAGATGATAAAAGTGAGAATGCCTGGGTAAATGGTTTCTATGTTTATGTAATCTATTACGAGTACCTTGGAATATCTCGATTCAGTCTCATCAAAGAAATTCTAAAATGACAAGGTAAGAGTGAATTTTCTCATGCATTTCTATAAATTTGAGTTTGGGGCTGGGAAATCCAAAAATGCATTGCCTTACAACTGATTGCACAACACGTTATCAACGTCATTTTCATATACATCTTGCAAATTGTGTTTATGATTTCCTTTTGTGTCCTCTTAATTCTCAAATCATTAAATCTTGTATCTCAAGGCATTGGATTGCGTCAATTTGTGAATAAAAAATTTAAAAGCTTATGAAATCCTTCAGAAACCAAAATAGAAATCCGGGCCCTTAAGAGATTGATATAAACCAGAGGGAATAGTCTCCACAAAGCTTTCTCTCAAACTCTCTAACAAAAGTTTTCTCTCAGAGATCCCTTTGCATTGCACTGACTTAAAATAGATACAAAAGTTTAAATCTATGAGACATTTAACACTGTTACTGAAGTTGTAACGTCACCTTTGGCGAGTTATTTGGTGATCAATCCGTGATATGCTATTATAAGTATACGGAAATCGAAATTTTGTTTTAGATTAATTTTTTTCAGCCGATAGAAACAAAAAATTGCCACAAAACTGCATTTGTAATCACAAAATTTCTTTACAAATTTGATGCATTTATGTTATTTCGTTTACATTTGTCTAATAATAAATCCACTGTGGTACAGACAGCCCGATAATAAAGTCGCTGTTGGATTAGAATTAAAATTTAGCAGGTGTCTGCACAATCTTAGATTGTGTAGACACCTGTTTCTAATTATTGTGTATCGGTTGTTGTCGGTAAAATTTGTGTATCGATTATTATCTGTCTAGCTTTCCGCATTTTGTTTTTAAAGGATTAAATATCATATTATATTCGTACACCGGACAGTCGTACTTTCTATACACAGATTATACTCAATATTTGAAAAAACCAGCAGATTTGGTGCAAATATTGTATGCCAAATTTCATTCATAAAGCATAAAGAGTTTCTCAGTTATATTTGTCATAGGCAGTCAGATAGACAGTTTTCAAAACCTTTTTTTTAATTCAGAGAAGCCTAAGGCGTAATGATTTTTAAAAATCGAATTGGAATTTTTCTTCATTATTATACTTTCTATTTATTGCATGAGTTAGAAAATGAAGCATCTGGAGGGGGGAGGTGGAATTAAAAAAATGGCAGTGAGTATAAGATCACACGCAGCGCTCCCACCATGGAAGAAGATTTTTTTTCCCTTCAGATTCGTAAAGTCCTGATTTTCTAAAGGCATATATCTTCTTACACCTCCGCATTTCGCTTCCTTGTTTTTCAAGAGTAATAGTTTTCTATGACTCGGGACTTTTATGGCTAGTCTTTTAAGAATAAAAGTAAAGGACGAATGTAATAGCAGACTTTTTGGAGGCAATACCTCTGGCCTCTAGGTAACTAGCTTTGACAAAGCATTATATAAACAAAATATTTTTTAAAAACGTGCCCTATCATTTTGAAAAATAATATTCTATTATGTGATGTAATATAATGGAAGAATGTTTATACAGAAAGTTAGAAAAATGTATAAAACAATGAGCAAAACTTTAAAATAACTTTTAAAAGAATTAAAAGAGCTTTTAAAAGAATTTTAAGTATGCTTCTAACAAAATTTGAAATTTAAAACTTTTTGCTGAAGAATTCAATGAAATAATACTCCACAATATAATTTAATGGTATTTTCGGCATCCTTAATCTCAGCGAACTGACTGTCGAAATGCGGCATATCTGAAGTAAAATAAGGCATATATCAATAACAAAGGTTACTTCTTTACAAATAAAAAACACAATTTAATTATATTGGGTTAGAACAATGATAAGTTCAAATATTAACTAAGTTTCTAGTTCATTTTCATTCTTCTACTTCGTTATAAGAAATAACAACACCGTTTTCATACTCTGGGCTCCAACACTTACGCACATTTTAAGATTGATGCATATTAAATCTGCTTATAGCATACATTTGAGAAATTTTTAGCTTTTCAAGATGTTTTCCTCAACTTTAAATTACAGAAAAAATATTTTAGTGTACAAAATCATATTATCAATTTTATAATTGACTTTTCTTATTATGAAAATAGCAACGTGACTCAATATTAAATAATCAAATATAATTTTATACTTCTATTTAATAGTAAAGTTAATTATAAAAAAATAATAAAAAAGTAAATTCTGAATCTCACTGGTGATGTCATATTTCCAAAACAAAATTATTTACTAAAATAAAATTAAAAAAAAATATTATACAAGTGCTGTTATTAATATATCAATAATTTTAGTGAAGCGATATATTTAGTAAATTTAAATAAATAAGATTTAAAAAAAAGCATTTTCAAGCAACAGTATTAAAAAAAATGTTTTTAATTCTCCTCTTGCCTATCCTAATTATTTAATTTTTGAAAATATTTTAAAAGTAATATTACAAAACTGAGATTGATTATTGCCATTCAAATTTATCTGTTCTTCGCACGAAACTTGATTAATGGAATTTTCCACTTTCCACTGCTAAGAACACATTTTATCTCGAGAAACATCATTAGAACAATCGGTTTTCTTCTCACCTTCTCTAAAAGGTTACCTACTATTTATTCTTTGATCATTTAATTTTAGAATTTCCAGAATCCCCATCGTTGGGCGAGACATGGTTAAGCACTATCTGTTTTGCAGTAAGAGTTTAAATCACTTAAGTGAGCAATTTAAAAGCTCTCTTAGGGCTTCGAAACCCTTTCACAGCGTTTTATTCCTTCATTTTTCTTAGCACTGATCAAGAACTTGAAACGTAGAATTTAAGCCCCATTTATCATAGATATCTGGTATTTTAAACTGTTTATTGAAAAAACAGTGTCCTTTTTTATTGTTTATTTTGGTTGTTCTTCTTTAAGCACATTTTTCAATAAATGGATTATTTTTATTTGTACGCTTGTGCGCATTTGTAAATGCGGCAAAAACGTTTTCTAATTTTAAACGTTTAATAATTAAACGTTAATAATTAAATATTAATAATTAAATATTAATAAATATTAAATATTAATAAAACGTTAATTAAACGTTTAATAATTAAATTAACTTTTTTCGATGCAAATGTTACATATAAAACTATCTAAAGATTTTTATCATAATAGTAAAAGAACAACACAAACTACAGGTGTAATGAGAAATTTCCAACAATATCAGTAATGGATAACGATACTATATTCGACAAGCTCGAAAAAATATAGGCAATAATATGTAACTAAACAAAGGCTGCATTTGCAGTGTTCTAATAAAATTTGCTATCAAACAATCACAATACCGGAAAGCATCCAGAGAGAATTCATCAAAGTTCAACAATGCAGAATGATATTACTTTCAACTAGATTGTCTCAATTCTTCAAAACACAATTCGTTTTCTAGATTATCAAAAATTTCAGTACTTTGTTATCAATGTTCTTTTACAACTATTTAGGAAATACCACTGTTTAGAGTGATATAATAAATTAAGATAATAATGTTTAATGAATTCAAATTGAAATAATAATTATTAATGAAATTTAAAATAATAATTATTAATTATTTATTAAATTTAAAATACTAATTATTACGGGTAATTAAAATTTAAAACAATTAAAATTATAAAAAAATAGAATAAAATAAAGCATTGTATATTTAAGAATCATTAAATAAGGACATTTATGACATATACATAAAGACAATTTAATCATTTTTATATCATTTAACATAAGTTCTAAATTTATAATATAATAATAATAAAAACATTTTAAAAAATATAGTTTGGAGTTAATAGTTAATGAAATAAACAAAAAATCAAATAAAAGTTTTTATGATCCTTGCTTTAAAACATATAAAATCGTCTTAGTGAATACTTTGAAGGAAAAATGAAACAAATTTTAAAAATAAAAATTCACTTGAAAGGCAAAATAATAAGTTTATTTAAATATAATGCACACTCTGATTCGATCATAGCAAAAAAAGAATATCATATGCAATAAGCAAATGATTTTACCACAGCAGAAACCCTTTACTTGCATTATTAATTTGAAGCCCAGGAAGTGTATTTTTATGTTGATGTATGGAATCGTCATAATTAAAGAAATGAATTACTGCATCATACTCCTAAATTAATATAAATATGTAATTATGTTTATCAAAGTAAAATTGATATAAGGCGCGTATGACATAAGGTTCCTCTGACAACCCAGATCTAATATATTATTCAAAAAATATAAAGGGCAAAATGCTCAATTTTAATTATATAAAAAAGAACATAAACATATTAATTTAGAATATAAAAAATATTAATGTTAGATAAATGCTTTTGCGAAGGCTAGCCACATCGCATATTTTTCTGTGAGTAGTTGAGAACATTTAGAAAATTATAGAAACACTTGCATAAATCAGATTTTATTATTTACTAATGCAAATAATTGATGCATATAGTAGTAGATTTTACATTATATAATTTTTAATTAAGGCTTTATTTCCATTATTTATTCTATGTCATAGTATTATTTACAGGCTTTAAAATAGCTTCCAGGGTTTAGGCCTACTTTATATTTTAATACTTTAGTCATACTTAAATCAAACTTAATAGTTCTTTAGATATTACAGTTTTATAAAAAAAGTAATATAAAAAAGTCTTTTTTAAAATTCCTATTTAGGTCTACAAAGAAAAATTGTATTTTAATTACTTTTTAATAAATAATTTTCAAAAAAAATATTAAGTATCAAAAAAATATTTATTTTTGCAAAAGTTGATCATGCATTCATCACCTTCACTTGAAAAAAACTGGAACCCTACAATTTTACCGATTGCTGAACTGTCTGTTTGCTTCCATCTCTTTTACAAACTGCTAAAACTCTATTGAAAGTATGAAAACAAATGAAAATTAATTAATGAATTAATATTTAATAAAACTGCATTAACATCAAGTGTCATCTATTTCAAATTTAAAAAATTGTATTTGAACTTGAGTGGATGAATAAAAAGTACTTTGTGGACGAATGAAAATTTGAATTCATTTGATTTTAAAATCTGAATATTTATGTCAGGCAATAATGCATTTCTGAAATTTTTACTCATTTTAACGATTATTTCTTTAGTATCTTTTTTTTAAAATTCGTTTAACTATTTTCTAAAGAAATTATTTTTGAAGCTAATGAAAGCACTTACGTAAATTTTTTGGGCTTTGTTCACTTCAAACATGTTTGAAATGAATTAGAAATAAAAGCGGAGCAATAGCTAATTCAATGTAATTTCATGTTGTTAGGGAGGATTTTTGTCATATGACAATTCCATTACATTAATTGAACACATTCGTTTCATAAAGCAGCTTATTTGTAACGTTTCTCACCCAAAGAAGTAAGGTTTCTGAAAAGTAGAATATTTCACAGATAAATAAACACATGAAGGCTAAATGGATGGAAAAAAGTCAATGGTACCCGTCCTTCAACGAATGTGATCACTTTAAAGACAAGAAAAGCTTCAGATACTGTTATTGTAGTGAAAGTGAATTAACAATATACTCATTCGGGAAAAATATTAACAATATAGAACATTTAGGATGTTATAAAAATTTATATCAAGCTAATCAGTAATTATTTTTTTTTACTTTGTAGTTGATTTCATACAAATCAATCTCTCTTCATGTTGTGCATGAGCATTTTATAATGTTACATTTATTTTTACAGTTTTACTGATTGTGCTGTTGCTTATCCAATGAACTTTCCTAGTTTAAGCTTTGGCTGTATATTTTGTTAAATATGTTTCACACTTTCGTTTATCGTTAGCACGTGGAACTACTGACCATGTATCCATTCTCAAGATTTAAATTTAATAAATTTTTATAGAAATATTATGCGTCAATAATACACTTTACTCCACATAAACAGATATTTTCCGTTTCAAAACAGATTATGTTATCGTATTATTTTCAGAAGGTAGGTTTGAATGTTAGATTAAGTCTCTCAACTTTGAATGGGAACAGCGATTGTGTTCTGTTCTGAATCTCGATTGCAAACGATAGTCTGGGAGTCTATTCTATCAAAATCTAATGAGAATATTCGGCCGGTCTATACTAAATCCGTAGTCAGTAATAAATCACTTACATTTCCTAACAATATGGCAGGAAAACACTGAGAGGGTGGGATATCCCAGGGATAAAGCCATGTGAGATTTGGTCCCGCCCAAGAATAACGTCATGTGAGCCTTTTCTAAAGATTAATCCAGTTACTTCGAAGCGAGATATTAATGTAACTAAGCTAATTTTTTTATAAATGACTCTTAATCACTTAGATATTAATATTACCTTAAGAATTTCCATACATTATGGAAAGTATCCTTAACATTCTTAATAATTTAATGACACTGATTTCATTTCTTAGATATTTGAAGAATCCATGCCCAATAAATGTAACTTGTTTCCAAGCAATGGCAGCGCTAGAAAAAAAAGTAATCATTCGCTTTCATCCGTGAATCTAAAATCATTTGACAGCTGGAATTGCTTCAGTTCCTCACCAGTAATGGGTCTCCTAGGTATCTGAATGCACTTTCTTAAGAGACGCAGGCCGTAAAAAAGAAAGATGCTTCAAAATGAATTACCATTCCTCAAACTTCTCTGAAGGTCAAAGAAAAGAGAATAAACCCATATCTACTTTTCCTTCGTAAGCTGAGTTTGAGACCACTTTCAATTAAAGCATACATTCTACAATTTATTAAAGAATCATACTTATAAATATAAAAGTATATATAAATGTATTAATATTATCGCTATATGAAACTTAGGTCTATTATATAGTATTCATATAAATATTCTGAATAAAATTAGGAATAATGCTGTTTCACCTGATATAAATACTTTTGTAGAAAGTAGAACCAAACTCAAGAAGTAATTCATTTATTTTTAGTGGGAAAAATGTGAAATTGCAAAATTTTCTTTACAGATACATACAGCATGATCTTGCCAAGTGTTGTGCTTTATGACATGTAAGTAATTAATACTTGTTTGATATTCAAAACTCTAATCTACGACAATATAGTGTTACGAAAAATTCTTCCTATATACTTAAGGAGAAAGTTTCAATTCCTGAATAAAGGAAGCCCGAAAACCTTGTTACAGAAGAGATAAAAAATTTACACAAAATATTAGAGTTAGTAAAATGAAATGGCAGTTTTTTAAATCATAAATTAATTCTTGAAACTAAAGGAATTTTTCTTGAAAAAATGAGAACAAATGCAGATTTCTTTATCCTTATATATTTGATACAAAATTAAAATTTTGAATTTTATATTTCTCTGAATGTTATATAGAAATTAATAATATTTTTATTTAATATTCATCCTGAAAGAAATTTTGCTGTTGAAAAATAGGTTTTTTTATTGAACAGTTAATGCAGTTCCCTTTATGATAGATATACTATATTGTTGCCAGTTATTGGCTATAATAATGATTATAGGTTTAACCTTCCCGTCAAACCAACATGAAATGCCGCGCGTACTTCCCACATACGCTATAGTAAATTGTAAAGTTTCAAAAGCGTAACTACTAAAATTGTTTTCAGTCATAATGGAGCTAACACCACGATTCAAGAATATTTAGGGCACAGTATGGTCAGAATTGGTTCTTGCGCCATTAAAATCCACAAATCCAATCCAATCCATTCAAGCATATTTAGAATTGTTCGTTTTTTCCTCAAAAGTCACAAAATACTTCTTCTATTTTGATTCGCCAACAGTAATTAATATATCTGTAAAATGTTCCTCCTTAACATAAAATAAATTATCATCTAAACATTGAATATTTTAATAATGTTGCGCATAATGTCATTTTAATGTCTTAACACTTCTTTAATAGCAATTATGTGCACTCATAAACATCATATATATATATATATATATATATATATATATACAAGGTGGCCAGAAATAAAACACCCCTACTCTGACCTCCATGGATATCGAACTACTCAGTGTAAAGGCTCAAAATTTTGTACACATACTATTCAAAATATGGGGAAACGGATTTCACGAAAAAAAAATTAGTTCCTGAAATCACCGATAGGTGGCGCTGCACAACTGGAACTATGATCAAAAGACACAAATAATAATAAAAATTAAAATGTTTATGCGGAATGGAATGCTTCCATGCTTCCTTTTTAATTTTTCTGCCCCTTATGGAAAATAAAAATAGTAAAGAAGCTAGAACTCCCGTTGTAACTGCAATTTCATAAAAAAAAAAAAAAAAAAAGCATAAAGCATGGTTAGAAGCCATGTTCTGGGTATAAAAGAAGTTAAAAGGTGGGGAATGTCATTCTTATTAGTGATGGCTGTCACGCTGCCAGAACGCGCTTTGCTTGTGAAGTTGTTTTACGAGAATAAAGGAAATGCTCCAGCAGCACTTCGAGAGTTTCGCCGACTTAAGGATTTGCGTAAGGGACCATTGCTTCCACAAGCTCTCAGGAGAATGATCGCTCGATTCGAGGAAACTGGACATCTTGGAGTTCAGCCTGGTCGAGAACGCAAACCGGTTCGTTCAGATGTCGTTGAAGATGTTGCCACCGGTATTGTTGAACAGTCAATGGATAATGTTTTAGGCTGCAGTAGCGCACGTGCAGTGTCACGACACTTGGGTGTTCCCTATAGCACAGTGTGGAACGTACTCAGAAAAATGGTGCATTGTTTCCCGTACAAAATCCGCCCTAATCAACAATTGCTGGCCACAGACAGGGAGATGCGACTGACCTTTGCATTGACATTTCTTGCTAGAGTTGAAGTGGATGCATCGTGGCCGTGGCAGATTCTGTGGAGCGATGAGGCCCATTTCCACCTCAGTGGAACAGTGAACACCCATAACTGTCGCATATGGGACACGACAAACCCCCGTACCTTCCAAGAGATTCCACTCCACTCACCGAAAGTTACAGTCTGGTGTGGATTCACAGCCACATTCATCCTTGGACCGTTCTTTTTCGAAGAGGTTACTTCCAATGGCCTTGAGACATGTACCGTGACGGCCAACAGGTACAAAAGGATGCTCGAAACATTTGTTGTACCCCATTTGCAGCAGCGCCAATGCCTTGACACCATTACTTTTATGCAAGATGGAGCACCTCCACACATTGGACTCCCTGTGCAACAGTTTCTTCGCCAACATTTCACCACTGACAGAATAATCAGTCGCGCGTTTCCGACAACTTGGCCATCTCGTTCACCGGATCTTAATCCGTGTGATTTTTGGCTTTGGGGACACTTAAAAAACCTTGTTTATCGAGAACGTCTGATAACCTTGGCAGATTTGAAAGAGAGTATCAGTCTGCATGTGAGAAGCATCTCAGATGACCAGTTACGATCCGCAGTTGAACAAGCTGTCCACAGACTTCACATTTTACATCTTCAGGAAGGGAACCATATTGAGCAGCATTCCCTGCATCGATAACGTCCTTGTTTCATGTATGCTTGGTACTTTCAAATAAAATGTGTTTAAAACGTGTTTTTGTGTCTTTTCAGCATACGTCCAGTGGTACAGCGCCACCTATCGGTGATTTCTGGAACTAAATTTTTTTTTCGTGAAATCCGTTTCCCCATTTTTTGAATAGTATGTCCACAAATTTTCAAGCCTTTACACTGAGTAGTTCGATATCCAGGGAGGTCAGAGTAGGGGTGTTTTATTTCTGGCCACCCGGTATATA
>JAPMOQ010042882.1:0-24683 GCA_026543055.1 Argiope trifasciata
AATCAAAATATTATAAATAAATGTTTTGTACATAGAAGAAAAAAAAACTGTTGTCCATTTTTTCATATTATGTTGTATAACTGGTGCAGTTTGATGTTTAAATTAATATTTTTAAATATACAGTGCTTGCCTTTATTTTTATATAATTCGAATATCCTCCTCAGTGTTTCACAAAAATTGAACATCTAATTTAAAAGAAGTGATTACACATTTTATTTCTAGTAATTTAACTTTCATTTGCATTTATTAAAACTATATCATGGTAATTATATGTAGATCGGAATGTCCTGGATAAATGAAATTTAACATATGCTTTTATCCACAAAATTAAACGCTCAAATTCGTTAAGGGATAGTCAGTTTATTTATACTTAGAAGCATATTACTGTTTCTAATGAGCTAAACATTTGAGTTGGAGTTTACTGGTGCTAAAACAATTTTTGATTATGCTGCGCCAACAATAAGGTATGTGCAAACATCTGGCTTATAAAAAGATGCATGGTCATACAAATTTAAAAACCAATGCAGTGCATCTAAATCAACATTCAGGGTTTGAGAGACATGGTTTTGGGGGGGGGGGGGGGGCGTATTCGATTATCACCATTGCATGTCGAAGTTAAACAAATATTTTGTTTAACTTCGATATTCAAGGAATTAGAAAGGATTTAGTTTATTTTTACTAACATCCCGTTTAACTTCCAGTACTAGGACCATTTTGGAACTGAATTCCTCAGTTTAAACTTCGGTCAGGTGATGAGGATGGCTACTGAATTAACACGCATATTCCAAACTTCCACACCACACTAACGGGGGACATTTGATTCACGATGACAGATTTTACGTTTACCAAGGTCACATACAAGGCGGATCTTTAATAGGATCGGATTTCGAACCTGGAACTCTTGAAGCCCGAGGCCAAGAGGCACCCAGGCCCCGAGACTGAGAGTGGGCCCCACCGTGATTAAGAATTAAAATAGTGTTCTGAACAATAATAATGTTACTGATACTAAAACTCTACAAGCTTGTTTCCATGTGGTTAGCTGAGCATTGACTGACGCCTTCATTAGGCAAAGATCGCTGTGACATCTATAAAAAGGCTGGAAAAGTTCATTCATGAATAAGGAAATCCCCGTCAGACATTTTAAGACAGAGCGGCGTGCCCCGTGCCCAGAAGTCGAGGCTGAGGCTGCATTCAAATGGACTTGGAAATCATCAGTTATCTACTTTTGTCTACATCTAATGTAATATATATATATATATTAATGTATATAGGGCAATTACAATTTTATATATATATATATATTAATCCTTTTCGTTGCCAGTGACTAAATATAATAAATGCTGAACCTTATTTCGGCAAATCAAAATGAAATTAAGGATTATCATCGGTCAAGCGTATGGGTGTAATGATTAAGCATTCTTGCTGTATTATTGAAAAAGAAATTGGGAAAATTGTAATTGCCCTGGAGTCATGAATAGCAAAAACAAAATCACGCATCATTAAATGCATATGCAATGTTCAATGTTTTTTTTTTCCCCTAAGAAATTAGGGACCCAAATGGTTTCGTGCACCCGGGCTCCTTCATAGAGAAAGCCGGCTTTGGCCAAGACCTCATGACTAGGTCCTTGAAGTGGAAATTGCTCCTACTAATATGCAAAAAAAAAGTCTAGTGTCTTTATTAATCATTGACTATACGATGTCGAAGAAATCGGCAATGTGAGACGTATTAATGACAAGGGGTGATAGATACGTATTTTCCGCCATGTACTGATTTCGGACAAATAGTGGTGATAATTCTGTTCATCCAAGTAATTTAGGAATTTGAATAGGTAAACTGCCTACGTATAGATTTCGTTCAAAATCTGAATTAAATTGTTAAATTTACTGTAAAAATTCGCATGCCAAATCTCATCCATCTACCATAATGGTTTTGAATTTTTCCGTATTGACAGATAGACTGGCGTCTTTCCAAAACTTATGTTTTTCGGGGTTTCTTATCTTTCAGAGATCTGAAATGCGGAGATTTATCAAAAGATCCCAGATCAAAAATTTTTTTGATGATTATAATACGTTCTCTTGACTAATTCTTATCGGAGATGGCGAAAAAAATTTGTTTTAAGCTATAATAAAACCAACGATTTATCTCTGAACTAATTCGATTATGATAATTTTTGATGCGAATAGTTAATTTTTTTTATGTCTTCTTATGCATTTAATGGAATCAACGCAAATGTCATTTATGTTCAATATTTATGCTCAACATAAGTCTGTTGTCATTCTGCGGTGTCGGGAACGCCTAAGAGCTCTCACCCCCACACATACACATCATTGACATTTTAATGGAATCATCATAATCCACAGACGCCTACTTTCCGATGTTCATATATGGCCTTCGTGTTACGAAAGGTGAAATTTCCCGCTCTCTTTAAACCAAGTTCCAAAAACTAGGGCTGTCCCCCCCCCCCCTTTTTTTTTTCTTTCTTTGACAGTTGAATCAATAGTAAATGAAGTTGTACTGAAAGTGATAGAGATAACCGATACCGGGTGGGTATGACCTCATTGTGGATGACTTAAAAGCATTCATTTTTCAAAAGAATATATTTCAAAGCGAATAACAAATGACAAGTTTCGTTTTGCTACAAAAAAAAAAAAGTTTGGGAAGAAAAGGAAAAAAAAAAGAGTTCCAAACCCGTTCTCAATTCCGACACGCTTCGAAGCAGGGGTACACTGATGATGAGATCATTGGAATCAAGTAAAACGTCACGTTAACATACTTTTAATATACGGCGGAGGAAGACGGCCGAAGTGAGGGAATAATAAAAAAAGCAGCCAAATGACCGAAGAGAAAACAGCACGGCGTAACATTACGCAATGGAAGAGCAGAGAATCGAAATTTTTGCACTGGCTCGAGCCTTCTACCTGGCAGGCCGAACACACACATCTCCGGAGCCACACACGTTGGCAGGGGACCACCCAGGTCGCAGAACGGTTAAAGAAAGGGGATAGCGAAATTGAAGGTCTCCCGGGAGTTCGCACTGTTCCACGCGGCAAAGGGCCCACTCTATTATTGATATTCTCGTCGTTTAGCGGACGAATAATGACAGTCCCTTCAGGTAAGAGGAAACTTCGGGAGAGCATCTCATGATGCATTCGAAGAAAAATACTTCTTAAACACTGTATCAGTTTGGAATTATATTTTGAATATTTGTCATTAAAATATACGGTGCGGGCTGTATCGAATGTAGGCCTCCAGCGACTATCGGCTATGTAAATCCCTCTTTTTTATTCCCCAATTTGTTTTAGCTTTATTGAGTCGCTAGCTGCCACCGAAAAAAAAATATTATGTGCAATCAGTCAATAATTTGGCAATGTTTTATCGAAATAGGACGAACAAACGATGTTTAAAAACCACAGATGGCATTTCTTTTATTAACAAGTGAATAAATATAAGCACTGCACATTTTATGCAAAAATATTGTTATTAAGGAAGATTTAAACAAGCATCTTGAGATAAATAGTTTAATTTTTCAGTGATAAAAAGCAAAAATAGATCAAGAATGACTCCCAATATAAATATTCAACTGCCTTCTTTAAAAATTTTCTTTTTGTATCGCTCTAGAGTTCTCCTAAGTTCACAAATACGAACAAATATTCATTTTTATGTATTAGATTTGCGTATTCTTTTAGAATTGTAAAACTTGGTGTTCTTTCAGAATGGCAATGGAAGGAACTATTTGTTGTCTCTCGTGATTCGATTAACATTCGTTCAGAATTCCCAAATTTAATTTTAGAAAATCGGATTAAAATATTTTCTTTTAAAATTGGTTAAACATACAAAATATATCTATACCATAAAGTTGTTAATGTAGTAGAAAAGATAATTTTTTGAAAACTAAGACGGTGCGAAATTATTTGTACTACAATATTTTTGGTAGTTGCAGCGAAAAACACTAACATTTAATTAAAATTTAAAACCCCCAAGGTTGATTTCCCCATAACTTTCTCGTGTGATTTGTTATAAAGTTGTTTCCTCTGTGAATAACTTGCATGGCATTTATGTTGAATAGCTACAAAATATTAGCCTTTCACTTGGATTTAACATTTCTACCGACGCTTTTGTCTCCTCGGCGAGTTATTTGGAGATGAATCCTTGGTAAATAGATGCGGTTAAAATCCGATTGTTTTTTTTTTTTTTAAATTTTAAATAATTGCTCTATCCCTTTAACCATCCCGTAGGTATAAACAATAAGCTGACCACATTTCATTGCAATCGAATGAACGGTTTAGGAAGGCATAAGAGTCATAGACAAACGTTCATTTTTATTCATATGGACTATATAATCTGTTTTAAGTTGCAAAATATAATCACAAGGGATTTAATAGCGAATCATTTCGAGTTGTTATTATTATTATTTACATAATCAATATTTTTTAATCTACAGTTTTTATAAATTATTATTATTATTATTATTTAATGAAAGAGAATACTTATTAAGAACTGTTGTTTGAACTCAGGAGAAATCTAGAACGACAGAAAAAAAATTGAAGGATAGTGATTAAATATTTATATTGGGAGTAATTCTTAGTTTGGTTTATTTTTGTTTTTTTATCAATGAAAAATAAAATTCTTTACCTCAAGATGCTTGTTTAAATCTTCCTTAATAACAATATTTTTGAATAAAATGTGCAGTGCTTATATTTATTCAAGTATTTATAAATGAAATGATATCGGCGGTTTTTAAATATCGTTTGATACTATTGTTATTCTTCAAAGAACTTTTGTATGAGCTTAGATATTCTTATTTCAATTATTTTGTTGTGGAAGAACTAGAATATATTTTAAGAATTTTTGTCCTTACACAACAAAATTCTAGAGGAACATGTAAATAGAAATTTAACTGTAGAGTATTTATAATTGATATTGGAAATAATTCCTAACTTGGATTATTTTTATGTATTTTGTTAAGGAAAAATTAACTTATCTTATTCTATAATACGAGGAATGGTTGTCAAGTCGAAAATCGCCCCAGAATTAATAAACTCCGGTAAACATGGGGGTCTGGGGTTTTTTTCCACGAGGAATCGATTGGCGCCGGTTTTGAAGCTCTACGGTCCAGCAAATCGGAGTTACAGATAGGATATTTTCAAACTTTCTTAGTTCGCCATAATGGCTAATAGTTTTCAAGTGGTAACGTGCTGCCATCTATAGTCAATATGGCGAACTAATAAAATTTCCAGAAGATGATCCGGAACTCAATGAACTGTTCTCGAAATGGATGATCCATAACCCGTGTGGTGATATGAACCCAAGCGCTCCGTGCATGGTCAGCAAACATGGTCAGTACAGATGGGGATTTCCAATGGAACATCAAGACATGACATCGCTGGTGGACGATGAAAAGCCGAGGTTTAACCGGTTATCTTTTCATCAATGGTTTCAGAAATTTTCTTATGGCATGTATTGTTTTGATAAATCACAATTGAAAATTTAAATCTTCGAGTTAGCTTCGATACCTGTTTTCTCCGAGCGGAGCTCGGTCACCCGCTGGTTTGAGTAATTATGTCAAAACAGTCATAACAGTATATCGGCTAGTAATCGTATATTAACTTTTGAGAGGTATTATTTATTTTTATTTTGGATACCATCGAATAAGGTAATGATGTAACATATGCTCAGATCTATCAAAATATTATTCATTTAATAAAATCATAGGTTCAAATGAGCCGCAGTTTCTTCTTCCTTAAGAGAATTCGAAAGCGCATCAAGTTTGTTATATTAGACATAATACGGAAATATGTTTGTTTTCATGTTCCAAGTTTCTTAAACATTTCTGGGGAAATAAGAAATACTGCTCGTTTCAGTGTCCTGAGACTTTTCGATGATTCTATCTCATTAAGGGGTGAGACGCAGAACAATGTGAGCATTTCTTGACCTCAGATTCCATTAAAATTTATATTTCAATATTTAGAATGAATTAAAAATATTTTTTTAAAAAACTTTCTAAAATTGCCTTTAATTTTTTTTATAAACGAAGTACTGAGACCGATTCTCTTGACAGCAATTCGTGACGATTTTTTCCACTCTTTTAATTTCTAGCAGTATTTGCCCCTAATAAAGATATTAAACTAAGACTGGTAGAATAACAGTTGAATCTGTAAATTCGGAGAGGGAAAATTTTTGCCAGTAACTTATGTTGACTGAGAGCCTCTATAGAGCTTGATCCTAACCTGACCCTTCTCTTCGCCTAGCGTCGAGATATCATCTAATCCAGAGGTGTCCAAACTACGGCTGGCGAGCCAAACCTGGCCCGCCAAGTGATTTTATCCGGCCCGCGGAGGGTTTTAAAACATAATGATGTTTCCGCCCAAACCTTTTCATTTTCATAAAGGTATATCGAAAAACTACGTGGCCAACAAAACGGAGTTGTTGTACTTGACCAAACACAAATGTCTATCGCGCTGTTAAGTTATAAGACTAAATAAAAAAATATATTTCTGTAACTCAAACATAAAAGAAATTTTATACGCATGTGAATTTTGACGAAAAGCAGAGTCTTATTGTTTTGTTGTAAGTAAAGCATCGGCAATTTTGAGAAGTTCGCTTAAAGAAGCACTTAAGTATAAATAAACAAATATCGTTTTGATTTCGATAACGTTTTCATAGAATTATTGCACGCGCACAGTAGCGTACCTAGAACTTTTGCCGCCCGGGGCGGTCCAACACCAATACAGAATTTGTTACACAAATCATAAGTCATTGCTTATGATTGGTGTAACAAATTTTGATCCCAACTATAAAGACATTCTTCAACAACAACAACAACAAAAAATAGTTTCATCATTCGCATTAGAAGTTGCATGAAAATATTTCAATATATATAAAATAATGATATAATTATACTTTGTTTAGTATTTTGTATTTTCAAGTTACAATAAAATAGTATTAATTAATAATATTTAATGCTACTTTACTCATAATGATATTTTTCAATTTGTATATACGTGTGGCCCGTATAACATGGATCTAATTTCGATCCGGCCCGTGCCGCGAAAAGTTTGGACTCCTCTGATCTATATGAATAAAAGTGAATGTTTGTCTGTATGTCTAATGCGTTGTCGTACCGCTCATCCGATTGCGACGAAACTTTGAATACTTATTACTTGCACTTACGGAATGGTTACGGGCATAGTAAAATTATCTGAAGTATAAAAATTGTTTTCGGATCTTTTGACCGCATCTAATAACCATGGATTAACCGCCAAATAACTCGCCAAGGAGACACGACAGATTCAGTAAAGGTACTAAATTCATGGTAGATGTTAATATTTCGTAGATGTACGTAAATGCAATGTAGGTCTTTCTCTCAGATAATAATTTTATTAGAGAGTGTGCGAGAAAGTTTTAGGGGAACCACTCCTATAGGTTTGAAATTTTAACTAAACTTTAAAAAAAATGATAGCATTTTTTGCAATTACTTCCGAAAATATTATTATACAAATGATTTTGCACCATCTTAGTCTTTAAAAAATTATCTTTTCAACTGTAATAACGATTTTATGATACAAACATATTTTCTATGTTTGATCAATTTAAAAGAAAATATTTTAACCGCCTTTTTTAATACTAGCCGCCTTTGGCGACCAGCTGGTTCGCCATGAGTAATGGGTTCTAAAATTTTCGATTAAATTACATATTCATTAGCCTTGAAGTAACTCCGGGCATTGATTGGCCAGAAATTAATATTTTCTTTAAGATGATGGATTGAAAGTTTTAAAAGAACACGTTTTCCTAATAATATTCTTTAATTTTATAAATCAGTCAGTTTTAACTATCGGTTATGCTTCCAAAATATTAAAAATATTTTTTTCGGTGATGCCAAAATATTAAATATGTTTTTTTTAAAAAAGCGAAAAAGGGGAAAAAATTATTGAATTAATGATACAGATATTGCAAACGATTATGGAAATATGCCATTGAATCGGGATTCATTGATCCTGTCTAAATTCAATCAGGTTTACCGTAAATAAAGATGATTTATTGAATAAATGATTTAGATACTGCAAACGATTGTAGAAACCTTTGCTTTGCATTTATTTTTTAGAAAATATCCCATTTTATATTTATTTTATTTTATCCGGTCACGTGTTAAAAGTTGCATTTCTTTAGATTTATTTTGCGATGATAGTTTTTTTTTATTCGAACTTCCGGCATTCTTTTATTTTATCCAGTCACGTGATAAAAACATGGTTAAAATATTTCTTTAAAAATTCGTTAAAAATAGAAGCTTAAGTTATGCATTAAAACACTGATACCATTAGAAGACTAATTTTTTAATCTTTAAATTGATGTAAGCATCATGTTTATGCGATCATATTTTCGGAAGTTATAGCGGAAAAACTTCGAAATTTCGCTTAAATTTTAATTAATTCAAATTCTAATTAAAAATTTGAAAAAATAGCTCCGAGGTGCACATTCCCGATCTCCAAGGTATACATGTACCAAATTTGGTAGCTGTAGGTCCAACGGTCTGGCCTGTAGAGCGCCAACACGCACACACACACACACATTGAGCTTTATTATAAGTATAGATTAAACCTGAGAATTCTGAACGAACATGAAACGTGTCACTGTGTACAGTAAATAGTTTCTTTCATTACCATTCTGAAAGAACACTAAGCTTTACAATTCTAAATGAATGCCTGAATATTATTTACCCAATACCCCAAAGTGAATATTTGCTTGTAGAATAGAATACTAAAAATAGAATAAATACTATTTATGCTTCTTCTTTATATATCCTTCCATTTCAATGAATGCATTCACTGTTGATAAGAAAATAAATATCATTCTTCTTAATGAAATAAGATAACTGTATCATATTCATTCCAAGTTTATTTTTTCTGCCGCAGCAACGTGCCGGGCACCAGCTAGTATAATTATATTTTAAAGCTATTGCATTTTTGAATTATTGTATTTACATGTTTCTGAAAACTCAGACAGTCAGCCTGTTGTTGATTTTAGCTGAAACCTTGAAAAAGTGTCGAAATTACAGCTAAATCTGTGATATCTTATCTAACTCTCTTCGTTGTGCAATCACCGTATTAACTTATTCTCGGACTTCCTCTGAATAGATTTTGCACATAATTTAATGGAAATTTGCGAATTCAGAGTGAAGACCGTCTAGCTCAGGGGTCTCCAAACTTTAAAGCCTTCGGGCCATAATGATTTTTTCAGTATGTTCCAAGGGCCATGTTCCAAATCCTTTTGATTCTGACATTGAAACCCTGGCTCCGGAAGTCCAAATGGAAATTATTGATTTACAGTGCAGTGATATAATTAAGAAAAAATATCAAAATTCATCTTTGTTGGAACTTTATAAGAGCCTTCCACTGGTGCAATTTGATAATTTGCATAAATTTGCTCATGGGATGTTTTCTGTTTTTGGTACTACTTACTTGTGTGAGAAAACGTTTTCCAAGATGAAGTACACAAAGAATGTTTACAGATCTCAATTAATCGATGAGCATCTTAAACCTCTTTTAATAATTGGTACAAGTAAAATTGATCCACAACTACAAACTATTGTCGGTAGAAAATCACAATTACATAAATCTCATTAGTGTTTTTGTTTTACTGTGAATAGTGGGATTCCTTTCAATTAGTTATTAATATGCTTGAGCTTAGATACTTAAGTTTTCTGCGTCATCATTTCTGTCGTTAAGTTGCTGGTAAATGAAACCGAGTAATGATCATTCTGTGTTTTCTTCTTCAACTTATCACAGCGATAGTGACAACAATAAATCATTGGCTGTCGCGGGCCGGATTGATGGCACTGGCGGGCCGGATTTGGAGACCCCTGGTCTAGCTCATAGCCTTATCACATACAGACGGACGGACATTTTCCAAAAATGTGCGTTTCGAACTAAGGCCAATTTAAAACATGGAGATTCGTTTTTTACAAATCAATAAACTTTCTCTCTGCTGCATATATGAGAAAATAAAAAAGAAGGAAAGAATCGAAAAAAATTTTTTTGAACGCGTCTGCTGGTGGATTTTTCTGTCAACAAGATGACTCAAATGAGAATTATCCCCTCTGCTGTCTTCGCAGGTTCGGAATTGATGGATGACACTGCGCGACATATTTCTCCCGCTGAAGAACCAAAGACAAATCAAGCCTCTATTTTCAGCTCCGACCTTATGAAGCGGTTTAGAGTTCGGAAATAACTGTCATGCCAGCGGTAAACGGGGGTGGGGAGGGAAATCGAAGCATGTCCCTAAAAATAAAATTAGTTTTTACACTGAGAACATTTTGAGGCTTCTTTTCCGGCTATTTTTTTTCTTTTTCTCATATAAAGAATGTATTGTAATCAAACTCAAACTCTGCTCTTCACATTTCAGTCTGCTTTGAGACCGAAAAATAGATTTTTGGAATTATGTTTGTCTGAGAACATGACAATTGAAAACCGCTTTAAGTTCGAAAAGCAGATTTCGCAAGGCAATTTTTCCTCTTGGGCATTATGCCGCGGGCTAAGTTTAGTGGGTACTGCTAGTTTCGAATAAGTAAGAAAATTTTCCAAATGCCAATAACCATTGTAACTACAAAAACAAAGAGCTAGATAAATCGAATTTGGAACACACTTTTAGTATCTAAAGTATTGAACTGTAGCAAATTTTGAACTAAATCTCTCAACAGTTTGTCGTTTGTATATTTACATGTATGCAGGAATGGATGAGTCAAAATGTCCATTCAGTCTCATTTAAATCAGTGTCTAGGATTGCTGATTAACGAGAAGAAGCTTTTAAAGGAAAACAGTAAATTTATTTACAGCAAAGAAAATTAAATACATGAACAATTAGGACAGAACATGCTATTTACATTAGAGATAAAAGTATAACATTTAGATGACACCAAGGGTGAAGCCGTATCGAATGTCCCAAGGGCAAAACTATGTGCCATCGTAGCGTGTTAAATAACCATGATATCGAAACGAATGACCCACTCTCCTTCTGTCTGTCGAGCGAATGCTCACGGCTCGCTTTTCAATAACTTGATGTGAGGTGTCTTAGACTTAGAAGCTATGGTGATTAGTAGAACCTATGGTGCCATCTATTACAATAAGATGAAACTAAATGTGGAACGGTAATGGTCTCTAATTAAATCTCTACATATATGTAAATGCGATGATTTTAAACGGCAATGATTTAGATAAGGGACATTCTGTAAATTAAACTACAATTATGTGTGAAATTTTAAATTCATTTGGTCAAACAAAAGCATACAAATTCGTCTTTCTTCGTTATGCTACAAAACGCTATTTATGGAACTCTAAAAATAAAAATCCAAAAATTTGTGGAATTCATGGCTTTACTTGAAATGCGAAGCTTTATACGAGATGCGAGGCTCAGTGGCTTTATCAGAATGTATGCAAGAAAATTTGGTTGGGAAAAAAATAATAAGCAAATTCTTATGAAATTACCTAAACACATTTTAAGGTATCCGATTATGTTTGGAGGAAAAATTTGGAAAAATAGGATTTTTTAAAAACTGTATGAAACATTATTTGAAAACATAATATAAAATTAAACCAAAATGATTAACACTCTCCATAAAATTGTGATGCAGCAATCCTATTTTTTTTTTGTGCACAAGTTTTAGAATATAAATATGAATGAAATAAATCAACATCTAAGAAAATTTTTGGGATGCAAAGAAGTTATGGGGAAAAAATATGCGTATATATGCATTTTCCCCCTAAATTCACAACTTAATTTTCCTAAAAACACTTATAAACGAAAAGGTATTTCACCAACAATACGATTTTTAATTCATATCATTATCCATTTTATTTAAAACACAGGCTGATATTTTTATGTAAATTCCTCTATTAGGTTTTGTGATATAATATTAACGATGGAGAATTTTTATGAAAATTAAAGTATTGAGAAAATATGAGTAAAAGACAAATTTTAGTTGAAAAGTATGTTACCCTGGATGATAACTCAGGCCTTCCTTTTCCTAGAAAAGATAAATTGTTTTCGAATAAGAAAAAACTAATCTACAAAAAAAAAAAAAAAAAAAAAAAAAAAAGATCGCAAATGTGGTCGATAACCAGTGTTTTCAACATACTCGGATATCTTAAATATTTTCATAAATAATTTTTTTTTATCATAATACAATTGAATAGCATAATTTAAAAAGAGAAGAGAGAAAATGTGGTTTGAAACTTCACACATTGAACCACATTTAATCCTGAATCAGCTTCAAAGCCAACTGGATGGGTCTTCCCAATACTTTCTCCCATACTCTGCAATAAAGATGTTATCCCAGAGAATGCCACTGGCGTACAATAATTAGGGTCTTTGTCTTGAATTAAATATTTTTACAGAAATTATCTTATGATCAATTGATGAGTTTTTAAGATTCTCTGGCATGTCGTCAATAGTATCCAAAAATCAAATTTATGTTTGAGACGTGTTATTTCTGAATAACTGAAGCCAAAAGTTGCCACGAAATTACACTTGTAGTCACAAAATCCATAGATTTCAGTCATTGCGTTTTCGAATTATCATGGTTACATGCTCCTGTAAGAACAGATTGACAGACGGTCAACCTCTCTGTGGATTTGACACAAAATTGTACATGTACCTACAATATGGATTTTAAATCTGCATTCCGAATTTTATCTACCTATCCCACTTCGTATTGTAGTTGCCTTACTCATATTCGAACAGCCGGACAGATGGACTTCTAAACAGGTTTTGCACAAAATTTGATAAAAATCTACAAATTTGGTATAAAAACTGTGTTTTAAATTTCATCTGCCTTTCCGAAAGGATTTTAAGTTATTTGGTCAGACAGACAGCATGGCAAAAATATGTTTTTCGAATTCAAGAAGGTCTCACGTTTAAATTCATTTGAATCTCGAGTTTCGATTTTGTTTTGTTTTGTTTTGCTTTCTTTACATTGGGTATGCGAGGGAAAGATGAAACTTTCTAATCCCTCCCCATGATGATAGTCATGCCAACTCCAACCAGAAACTTTTGAAGTTAGAATACAGTTTGATGGGGGGGAAGGACTGTTTATTTAGAAATCTGAAGAAACACCCCACCCCGAGGGTTGTGGTTTTCATCCATCCCGAACCTTCGGTTTCTGGAAGATTTCAAGAGGAAAGTCGACAGCATGTGGATGGATACTGTCTGACAGATGTTGCGATTGGGCAGATTTGTTTTTAATATTTTCGTTTGATTTTTTAAAATCAGAATTGACACATGAATCATCAGTCAAACATTATTGGTTAACTACGAAACTAAACAAAAATTCGCACATTTTTATTTTGTGGCTGGCATTCTTCAATTCAATTCCGTTTATTTATGCCGATCTTTGTTTCAATATAAAAGAAATGACGATGACAGTCAAGTGCAAGGATTGCTAACCAATGGGACCAGGACACAATAATTTTGCGCACAACATCCGATCAGAATAGTTTGTGACATCATTTGATAAATTGAGCTTATCCCAATTCGAATTGATTGAAAATGGAAGAATTTGGAATGTAACTGATTGATTTCCAATCTAGTTCAATATGGATTTTTAAAAAATGATTGAAACAAGGAATAAGTTGGAATGTATTGAAGCAGAAAGATTAACAAGCAACATAAATAAAAATGCCAGGAACGAAATTTTGGAAACATGGAATTCGATTCCAGACACGTTGAACTGTTTGAAGAAACTGGCTCATGCTATTTAAACCATATTTCCATCCACCTGTGCCTGCTAATCCCAATTCGAATTGATTGAAAATGGAAGAATTTGGAATGTAACTGATTGATTTCCAATCTAGCTCAATATGGATTTAAAAAAATGATTGAAACAAGGAATAAGTTGGAATGGATTGAAGCAGAAAGATTAACAAGCAACAGAAGTAAAAATGCCAGGAACGAAATTTTAGAAACATGGAATTCGATTGCAGACGCGTTGAACTGTTTGAAGAAACTAACTCATGCTATTTTAACCATATTTCCATCTACCTGTGCCTGCCAATCATTATTTTCAAAGATGAATAACATTAAAGACTCGCTCATAAACCATTTGGCAAATGACTCCTATTCAGTGTGCATTCTGCTAAAAGTAACATCTTTCAGTCCTAATATGAGTTATTTGTCGTCTAATCTGCAACAACAGAAGTAACACTATTTTTTCCTTTGATTTGAATGACACGTAAGACTAAAACATTTATCATTTGCACGTATAATAAACTATTCAAGAGAAGATGTATTTTCGCATTGTAAATAAAAGGTCTGAATTGTTAGTCTTTAGTTTTATTATCTTCCCAAAAATCAAAAGTCAATTTTATATGACGGCAAGTCTATATCTTATTAACCAATTCTTTAGAAGAAATGGCACAATCCATAAAGGTTTGCCAACCCTGGTTTAGTGCATAGGAGCACCATCGATAATTATAATAAATCTCAATGTATGTTTGTGTATTGAAACTCTACAGGTTAGACCTAGAATTACCAAATTTGGTATGTATATACCTTGGACACCTGGAATGTGCACCTAGGAGCAATTTTTTGAATTTTTGATTAAAATTTTAATTAATTAAAAATTAAGCGAAATTTTGAAGTTTTTCTGCTATAACTTCCGAAAATATTATCGCACAAACACGATTTTTGCATCAAGTTAAAGATTTAAAAATTAGCTTTCTACCGGTACTAATATTTTAACAAAGAAATTAAAATTTCTGGTTTTAATGAATTTTTCAAAAAAATATTTTAATTATATTTTGCGACAATATATTTAAGAGAAAACAATAAAATTTAATGCACGACCACGTTAACAGGAAAAAAATAGATCTTATCAAAGTGTTGCCAACCTATTGACAAAAGCTCAAATTAAAAAATGAATCGACTATTATTGCAAATTAATAGAAAAAATATAACTTTCAGCACGTGACGATGAAATTAAATAAATATTAAGTATGATATTTTCAATAAATAAATGCAAGGCAAATGTTTCTATGATCTTTTGCATATCTACATCACTAATTCGATCATCTTTATTTACTATAAACATGATTGAATTTATATGGGAGACAAATTCCAATTCGGACTCAATGGCTAATTTGTAAATCCTTAATAATAGGCATTCCCATTATTTAGTACTGTTATTTTAATGGGGATTTTTTGAAAGTTTATTGGTTAAAAATCAAGCTAACATATTGAATTTTTCTGCAATAACTTCCGAAAATATTACAGTAAAACTGTTTTTCAAATTCTCTTAAAAATGACTTCTTTTTTTCATTGATAACAATGTTTTAACGTATAAATTAATTTTCTATTTTTAACTTTTTTTTAAAATTTTGACAATATCTTCCAACTATTCATTTCTCACAAAATGAAAGAAGAATTTAACCTGCAAGAGCACTTTAAGAGTGTATCAGTGCTTTGCCATCACTTTGACAAAAACTGAAACGAAATGATTAAATGAACTCTTATGCATATTAAAACGAGGAAAGTGTGATGCACGTGTTTAAAAAGAAGCGTAGTGTTATGGAATAAATGTAAGATGTGATATTTCTCACATAATTCTACGACAGCTGATTGCAAATCAGAGAGCTATTTAGTACAATGAACAAAAAATCGTAAGGTTTCTATGATAATATGAGTTACATGAATAGCGAAGTTCGAAAGTTATATCTGGTTGCGAAGTTATAAAGAGAGTAAAGAACACAAGGATTTAATTGAAAAGTTAAGAGCGCATGACTCATGGTGAACCAGCTGGTCGCCAAAGGCGGCTAGTTTCCTACTAAGTTCAGTCATGATTATTTAAGAAAGTTTCCCTTTTAACATGAACGAATTGATAACGGAACTCTAGTCTGGAGGAGCGCTAGCTCATAATCAGGAATTTGAAATTTCGCCAATCTCGCCAATGGTTGGCGACTGGAGCATAACAGAAAGGAGAGGCACCCGAAAACACAGGAATCGAATGGAAAGAGAGCTGTCCATAATGTGCTTTCGGTGAATGACGGGAGCTGCCCGATCATCATTCATGGGAAAGCACGTCTCGCTGAGATTTGACTCTTCACTGTTTTATGCTGGCAATTTAAGTTCACCAATTTATTATTTATCCTTTTGAATGTGTACCGCACATTCTTAAGGTCTGACATAAAACAGTGCCCCTTCTTATTTTTGACTGTTAACGATTCATTGTCTCATCCTCTGCTACGTGTCTATCTAATACTGTAATACGAGGAATGGTTGCCAAGTCGAAAATCGCCCCAGAATTAATGAACTCCGGTAAACTTGGGGGTCTGGGGTTTTTGGCCACGAGGAATCGGTTGGCGCCGGTTTTGAAGCACTACGGTCGAGCAGTTCGGAGTTACAGATAGGATATTTTCAAACTTTATTAGTTCGCCATAATGGCTACTTAAATTTTCGAGCGGTAACGTGCTGCCATCTATAGCCAATAGGGCGAACTAATAAAGTTTTATGTTTATGCTGTTATAGGTTTATAATATGTTTCTTATGTATGTATATATGTTTGGTTTTTCTAAATAAATTTGTCAAAAATATTGAACTTCAATCTTTACCTTTACTTTACCTTTGTATAGAATAGTTCCCTTTCCCAACTCTAACTTTGTTTAGAATAGTTTACAATGGCGCACTTTAACCGGTTATCTTTTCACCAATGGTTTCACAAATTTTCTTATGGCATGTATTGTTTTGATAAATCACAATTGAAAATTTAAATCTTCGAGTTAGCTTCGATACCTGTTTTCTCCGAGCGGAGCTCGGTCACCCGCTGGTCAATAAAAACGAATGTCTGTCTCTTCTGCGCTGCCGTATCCGATTGGGATAACACTTCGACAACATATTTCTTGCACTTATGCGTAGGTTATAGGCATAATACAATCATCTAAAATATTAAAATTATTTTCCGATCTATTTACCGCATCAATTAACCGCCAAAGAACTCGCCAAGGAGACACAACTAAATTCAGTATTGATGCTAAATTGAAGCTAGAGGTTAATATTTCGTAGCTGTTGTATGTAAAGTCTTTCTCTGGGGTGATAGTTTTATTAGAGAGTGTGGGAGAAATTTTTAGGGAAACCAATCCTATAGGTCTGAAATGTTAACTAAACATTTAATAAAATTTCAGCGTTTTTTGCAGTCACTTCCGAAAATATTATAGTACAAATAATTTTGTTGCACGTTAGTTTTCAAAAAATTCTCTCTTCATCTACATTAAAGATTTCATGGTATAAACATGTTTTCTACGTTTTATCAATTTTAAAAAGAAAATAGTTTAATCACGTTTTCTAATATTAAACTTGAGAACTCTGAACGAATTTGAAACGAATCACGAGCGATACAAAATTTTTTTTCCTCCCTTACAATTCTCAAAGAACACCAGTCTTTACAATTCTAAAAGAATACACAAATCTAAATAAAAATGAAAAACACATTAAAATGAATATTTGTTTGCAGAATAGAATCATAAAAATAGAATAAATACTATTCGTGCTTCAACTTCACATGTCCTTCAGTTTCAATGTATGGATAATTGCAGAAAAGAAAATAAGTATCATTCTTAACTACAGAAGATAACTTTTTCAAATTCCAAACGATTTTTCCAAGATTAGTTCTTTTACGACAACAACGAGCCGGATACCAGCTAGTATTATATATATATATATATATATATATATATCATTTATCGAAGATTTAAATTAATTGCATGCAATTATAATACATTTTTATTAGCATGCATTTCAAACATCGATAGCGTATTAACGTTTGTATATGTTTTCATTTCTAGTCAAACACAGTGTACATTTTATGAAGAACGAAAATTTGGTGGACAAGATTTTGACCAAACAGTCAAACCGGCACAGCCTCAGTTGAGTCAAGATCGTTTCGACTAACCTTTATCATGAACCTTTCCCCCTTTATCGTAAATTCATATTTTGCACTTTAGGATAAATTTTCTTTTCAGGATACCGTGACTAGCACTTTTCGATGATTCTACTTCTCTAAAGAGTGTTACGCAGAAGGCTGAGCGGTTGATGCGCCTCCCAATTCTGCAAACAATCCGAGTTCATCCTATTGCTAAATGTATGAACATATTCTTCTTCCAACTTTCTTCCCACTCCTTTTTTGGTGAAATAAATGCCCCCTGACGGATGCGTAAGAACGCAGAGGGTTTCCGAGAAGTCTCAGCGACTGATGAATTTTGATGATTTTCGACGTGTCCGAATCTGCTCCCGAGGTACAGATTAGGTATAGGGTGTTGTTAGAAACATGCCTCCTTTGGGAAGTAAAATGAGAGTGTTTAGTTACATTAACGTCCCGTTGTAAAGCAACATTAGGGCTATTTGGGGACGGATATCATAATCTTAAACCACGGTCAGATGATGAGGACGACATCTGAGCTGCCCCTCTCCAACAACCGTTTGGCCATAACGGTTTTAACGTGCAACAGACCTCCTCATACGAAGGTTCTTCGATAGAATCGGGTCATGAACTCGAAATACTCCGGTTCCTAAGCCGAGTTGCTTTTCTACAAAGGACTGTTGTTTGTGTATATTTCTCACACCATTCGCCCACTGCACGTAAGCGAACCCGACGGGTAGGAAATCTGCAACAATATATTGTAGTACATTAAACCAAATGTGCATTTTGGATGGCAATTTATCAATCTAATACTATAATACGAGGAATGGTTGCCAAGTCGAAAATCGCCCCAGAATTAATAAACTCCGGTAAACTTGGGGGTCTGGGGTTTTTGGCCACGAGGAATCGATTGGCGCCGGTTTTCAAGCGCTACGGTCGAGCAGTTCGGAGTTACAGATAGGATATTTTCAAACTTTATTAGTTCGCCATAATGGCTACTTAAATTTTCGAGCGGTAACGTGCTGCCATCTATAGCCAATATGGCGAACTAATAAAGTTTTATGTTTATGCTGTTATAGGTTTATAATATGTTTCTTATGTATGTATATATGTTTGGTTTTTCTAAATAAATTTGTCAAAAATATTGAACTTCAACACACTTCAATCTTTCCTTTGTATAGAATAGTTCCCTTTCCAAACTCTTAACTTTGTTTAGAATAGTTTACAATGGTGCACTTTAATCGGTTATCTTTTCACCAATGGTTTCACAAATTTTCTTATGGCATGTATTGTTTTGATAAATCACAATTGAAAATTTAAATCTTCGAGTTAGCTTCGATACCTGTTTTCTCCGAGCGGAGCTCGGTCACCCGCTGGTATACTGAAACCAGAATTTGATACAGAAAGTATTTTTGAATAATTGTGCGTAAATGCATTCAAATTCACAGAACGATAGACAGTCATTTAATTGATGTAACTGTTAAGGATCTACATTTATAAATATTAAGTTTGTGTACTGAATTGTATGTATCTAGTTCTTTAAGTGTTGTTAATCGCCTTCAGAAAACCCCATGATAATTAAATTAAAAATCTATAAATTTTGTGAAATTTGATATGGTAGAATGTCAAGTCCACTATATCAAATTTCACCAATTTGATTCAAAGCATTTCTAATTTATCATGTGTGCAGATAGGCAGACATAATTCCAAAAATACTTGCTTGGGAGTTTCAAAACAAAGTGATTTGTAAAGATCGAGTTCTAATTGCCAATATTAAAAGTTTCTCCATTTTTTTTAAAAAAAGTTTGTTTTGAGTTCATTTTTTTTTCTTCAAATTTTTATTGCATAAATGTTGCCTTAAAAATGTTATAAACATGTTTATCAAAACTACTAACTTAATAATAGAAATAAATTTATAAAATTATTATTATTAGTACTAAATTTATTAAATATACTTTTTGTTTATTTATTGAATGCCTATTATTTACTTTTTTGGCCACTTACGTAGACCAAATTGTTAAACTGTACTAATGGTCGGTTAAAAATGGCAATGACTTGATCTTAATGGCTTCCTCATATAAATATATCTTTTTAAACTTTAAAAAGATATATTTATATTATTTTAGAAGACTGACGACACTCTTTCATTGTTCCATGCATTTGCCTAATTTTCTGTCTATATTGTTATAATCCAATTATATCACTTTAAAGAGCAAGTCACCACACTTTTATAATTTTCATTGCTTGATTTTGAAGTAAAATCCATATTTGTAAATAAATTAAATTTCCATATTTGTTTTTAAGCATTTCACTTGGAAAACCACTGAAGCAACATTATATGAAAACAAGTCATGTTCGTAATTACGAAATTTACTGGCTACTACAGTTTTGTAATGTTTTTAAATAACAGACTTAAAAACAACACACTCAATATTTATAAAAGAAAGTTTATTTACAATAAAACATTCTTAACATTTAGAAAACACCTATTTACAATAATTTTTTAATAGAATTGAGAGTATTTACAATGAACAAATGTAGAATGAAAATATAAAATAATATACTTAACTGAAAAAAAATTATTTAACAGAAATCCTTTTTTTGGTCACAAACAGAATTACATCTTTTCAAATTCAACCTGATGTCCACATGATGTGCATGTTTTAGTATAAATATCCTCCTCTTCATTATAAACTTCAGCACCATATATATGTGTATGTGAAACATCTTTTTTCCTGTATAAACTACTGCGCACTTCCATTCGTAACGCTAAAAAGAATAAAAACTAGCTAGTAAATAATGATAAAAGAAAATATTACAAACAGATATGAAACAATACACAGTAAATGTAGATACATAAGTTAATAACTCCCAGAAAATATTTGCACTCAAAATGAAATTTTGTATAGCACACACAATTGGCTGAAATGAGTTGAAAATGAAGAGATAATCATACAAATTGTCCAAATTTATTATTATGCAACTAGTAACAGAATATAGATGGAAAGAAAGAATTTTACAGGAAAATGACTCAACATTTTTCTGCTATTACAGAACTTATTTTAAAAATTATATTTCAATGTATTTCTTTTGAAGTATCTTTAAAATCTCATAATCAAGAAAACTGAAAAATAAAAGTAAATTCAGAAAATGATTATTTATTCTTTTATTTCCAGTAAAATTATCTCCTCTCCAAAAAAAAGAAAAAGGTGAAATTAAAAAACAAACAAATAATATTAAAAGATATATATAAACAGACTGCGTTTGAATTCCTTGCATTAGACTAAAAATAAATAAATAAAAGCAAAATTTTAAAGATTAAAACTGCTAAAACAAATATCAAGCTGTTATGTGAATTTTTTTTTATTTTTTCAAATTAAATCTTAATTATAGAAACTTGGATTTTTGAACTATACTAGATCATATTCATATACTGAACCATCCAAAACATTTTGGGAAGTGGGAGGGAGGGAGGAATAGATTAAGTTTTGTGCTTTAATCTTTTAGCAGAAATGTTTTAAATAATGCAATTAAAGGTAGCTGGTGATAATTAAAAATATAAAATCTTCAATGCCTCATAGTCTATTTCCGCATCTGGATTTAAAAAAAAAAAAAAAATTTTTTTTTAAATCAAAGACCTTTTTTCTAAAATAACATCGAATTCTTCAATTATATAAGAAATCAAAATAATGAAAATTGGGCTTCAAAACTGAATAATAAGAGCATATGTTAGATGAAAACTGTTTAGGAGTTTAGAAGTATATATTGACATGTAACATTAAGTGGAGGGAAAAAACAAACAGAATACATCAATTTAAATTACGGTGGTAAAATATAATTATCCTCTAAATAAAACAGTGGGTATTAATGAATTACTAGGTAGGCAATGAAAGCAAAATTACTCTGTAAACTTTCCACTAGCATTGTTATTTTTCGCGAAAGTGCATGGTCATTCAATTGGGATATCTTCAACAGTCCCCTTCTATTTCAAACATTAACTGAATGGTCCTAATACCAATTAATAATTTAATATTAATAATTTAATCAATAATTATAATGTTAGCTATAAAAATAATGATATACATAACATTTAAGTAGCATTTATTTTATAATTAAAAAAAATATGAAAATTTAAATTATCCTTCAATTAAATACAAATTTTAGTCCTATATCAGACATCAAAAAACCATTACAAGATTAATCCAAATTAGTTATAATCAATGATTTCTCCCTAGGTTAGTTTAAAAAATACTTTTAATTGTATTGAATTAATTCTACTCAACATAATTTTTTATTTTTATGGAACACACAATGTAAAAAAAAAGATAAATTTATAAGAGAATTTAGATTTGAACTATTTATTGCATACAATAAGTAGTTATTTAATTCGTTGTCTTAAAATTTCCATTATTATTATTTAAATAGAGTATTAAAATACTGTTGTTGAATTTAAAAAATGTATATATCAATTGAATTTGAATGCTTCTTGCTCTCAATTTAAAATACCATTTTTTCATAGTTTAAATTATCTACTTTTAACCTACAAAATATAGCTTTATTTGCTTTGAAACTCTTAATAGCAGTCTGCACATTAATAAAAAAGATTAAGAAGCTGATTCATGAGATAATAATTACTCAATTTCAACAGATACAGAATAATTAATCACACTTGATGACAAACCTAGTAGTTGTTGATATTTTCCTGACTAAAAAAAACAATAAAAGTTTCCATATCATTTAGCTGTTTTAAACCACAATGAAGTAATTGGATTTTAAAAGCAATATACAAAATATAGTGCAGAGACTTGACTAAGAATATAATGGAATTCAGCCAGCAGTATTAATACTAAGAGGTAAACTGTATATTTTAAATATTGCAACTACATAGATTTTTATCTTAAATATATTTATAAACCTATTTTCTTACTAATATTTTATCAATATTTGCGAAGTGTTTGCATTATGAATTATACGATTTTTGTTCTAAACTAGTGATGGGTAAATTACAGCCCATGCCCCAGATATAACTTTCTTAGATTTCTTATTTAGTTGATCAGAAAATTCAAAGTGATAGCATAAAAATATTACAGCTATATTAAAAATTTTTAGGAATGCAATAATAATTTTATTTGTCTTATTAATATAGTATTTATAAAAAAGTAGCTCCTATAAAGACTTATTGAATTTCACAAGAAATTATATTAAACCGCCAATTTTCTTACTAAAAAAAATAAAATTTTAATCGTACTAAAAAAAATTTTTTTTAACTATGCTTATCTAGATTATAAAAAATCACATACCAATTGTGTTTCAATTCATTGAACTGTTAATCACTTAACACAATGAAGTATTTACAAAGCAATATACCCACTGAAAGAACAATCTTTAATTTATAATGATTTGACCTTTTACACCAGTATGTAACATTTCTATTAAAAACCACTCAAATGCTCACAAAATCCAAACAAATGTCTGAATTCATTTTAAATCAATGTTATAGTAGAGTTTTAAAGAAATTCTCGAACATTCTAACTGTCCTTCACTGCAAGTAGCTAATTATTTTATTAATACATTTGTACATTCTACAGTATGATCAATGTAAAGATACTAAAATTATGAACTAAATTCCATTTCCCTAAGTTACTACACTTTTAATAATCACTATTACCTGCAAGAAAAAGGGCAGACTGAGATACAGTCAAAATTATCAGATTTGATTTCAAATTTGAAAATTTGATATGAGCATTTTAGGATTATGCTTATGCCCCTGACTTATACAATGAACTGATATATCATATAGTAATTGTAATCACATATACTCAAACAGCAGGACATGCAGGCTTTTGGGTAAGAATTTTGTTCAAATTTTGGCAGAAATCAATAAATTTAGTATAAAGTTATTGGACCAAATTTCATTCATCTACCTCAAAGGATTTTTGAATTATTGCATTTATACAAAACATATTTCCTTAAAATATGGTTTTTGAACTAAGATAGTTTGAATTCTTGACAATTATGAAACTTTTCATTTGAATACTTCATACACAAGAAACTAAAAATATACCAATGTGTAATCTACAAGAATTTGTTGCTCTGAGCAACAGCACAAGAGCTGTAAAAATGTTTAATAATTAGGGTAAAGGATGAAAGACTCAGTCCATTATTTTTGATTTTATAATCAAAAATTTAAGAAATATGCATTGGTTGCAATATTTGCTATTTTTTTTAATGAAGTTGAGTTATAATCTAGAAAAGGGAGTCAATTAGTTAAATATAGAGTTATTTAATCAATTTATAAGAAATTTTAATCACACAGTTATATAGATTAACAGCCAAAATGCTCAATAATTGAAACTGATGGCTTATTCCACAAAAAAAAAAAAAAAAGCAATAAATGAATAAAAGATAAAAGACATAAATAGCACTTGCAGAAATCAGCAAATACTTATGAAGCAATCTGAACAACACAAAGTGCTTCACCTTTTATAACTCCCTCACAGGGCATCACATAATAAAGATGAAAAAGAGAATCTCAATTTTTAAAGAGATATTGTAAAGATTCCAAAAAATATTTCAAAATCTTTTTTTTTTAAAGATGAAACAGAGAATCTCAATTTTTAATAGAGATATTGTAGAGATTCCAAAAAATATTTCAAAATATTTTTTTTAAAGATGAAACAGAGAATCTCAATTTTTAATAGAGATATTGTAAAGATTCCAAAAAATATTTCAAAATCTTTTTTTTTTTCTAAAGATGAAACAGAGAATCTCAATTTTTAATAGAGA